>NCKU01001987.1:0-21414 GCA_003675995.1 Dinothrombium tinctorium
CTAACGTAACCTAAATTATCCTTACTTTTGAATGGTAAGTTGCCGAAAAAAGAATGTCATTTTTGAACTTCTCGTCTCTGATATACTAAAAAAAGTGTTCCAAAATTAATTTTCTCGATTCGGTCCGTAAAGTAAAATTATAACAAAAATTTTTTCATTAACTTTTATCATTTATTTATTTGGTCATGTATTCACATATTTTAATTATGAATGATTAATTTCAGTTTTGGAGATATAATAGGTTGTGTGGAAAGATTTTAAAATGAAAAATTTTCATAAAAATATTCAAAAACATTTTTTTCTTTGCAAATGAATTTGTAATTATTTTTACCTTTGTCTTTACTATAATTCAATTTTAACATTGTTCATGTTAACCTCTTTCCATACAGCCTGTAGATAGTGAAAAATTGTTATCTCGCTATTGAAAATTTTGGCGAAAATTTCTCGAAGTGCAAAAACGAGAAGATAACGAAAATTAAATAAAGAAAAGAGCTTATATAACAGCATGCGGTGCAGCAAAAATTTATCGTTATTGCGATTGCCATTTTTTTTAAATCATTTTCTACTGAAATCATTTCGCGCAAGATTTAACTCGGCTACTTTCAGCAAATCTCGATTTTCGCTTAAATTTTTATAAGATCAAAGCGAAGTAAATACTCGACTATTTAGAGTGAAAGCCAATTTGAGAGTGCAAAATCGAAATAATGAATTCAGTTGAAAATCTAAAGGAAATTTTGAAATTTTCACTTTGCTTTCTTTCTTTCAATTTTCGAGAAATGTTTTCGACAAAAGCGAAAAGCAAATGAAGAGTAATTGTAAAAAACGAGCGCAATTTCTGTTGAAATCTCATTTATTTCTACTGACGGATACTTGAACGCTAGATTTGATTTACTTATTTTGTCTCAATTTGGTTTTGTAGTTTAGACTCAACTTCGCCAATAGAGCGTTGAAGAAAAAACTTTAATCAATGGTCAGCTTTATTGCCTCAGCATCAATTCATATAATGAGTGTTTGCTCTCTGATTGAAAAATTTAAGTCGGACGCTTTTGTATTAAGTAAAAATTGAATGCGTTTGCAAATTTTTTTACACACTTTTCGTCTTTTTTATTTAACTCAATGCGTGCACAAAAACGCTCATAAATTTTTTTTGCTTTCGAGAATTTATGTGTCCGCTGCGACTTCGTTGCTACACTGTAATGAGATTCAATTTGTTTTCAGTTACTGCGATATTATCCAAGAACTTAATGGCTGAAAAAAGAATTTATAATAACGCTTCCTCTTTGTAAATAGTCGTTTTCTCTGTCATGATTCTTAAGTTCAAATTTTCGAGCGAGAATTGTATTTAAAGATAGAATTGAACAAACAAGAAAAAATAGTTTTTTTATTTGTAATGATTTTCAAAAGAGAAATTATGGCAAAGTGAAGAAAAATCATTTTGTAGATCGATCGTTGCGAAACAATTATACCACCTTTATCAGCAACTTTTCCTAGATTAAATGATCTTCTTAATGAATTCTCCGCTTCATTTGAACAAAGAATAATCGTTTGTATCAAAGCTTTTATTTTTGCTCATTGAAATTCAAAAGCTTTTAAGTAAAATCTAAAAATGTAGGCTTGATAAGTTATAAAGACTACTTTCGCAAGAAATTCACACTTAAACAGTTGCTTGACAAAAGCAATTGTCCTAAAGGCATTTAACTGACACTATTTGTTGAGTCTCTTTCTCGAATATTTTTATTTGTTCTGCTAGCACTATAAATATTTATTCAAAATGTTTTGACGTTCAAATGTGAAATAATAATTCATTTTCGCGCAGGCTTTTTAATTAAAAAATTTTCTATACAACTTTATTATGATGATTTGGAGATTTGAAATGAAACAGAAGCGCGCGTTTTGTTTTTGAAATTTTCAATTTAACTTTTTTAATTATTGTGAAATTTTATCCCATTTTGATAATATTTTCCAGCTCAGAATAAGTACAGGTACGAATCGGTAAAATGAAAGTTTAATTAATGTTTAACTTTAAAATCAGCTCTTTATTTATTGACTTCCATTACAATTTTAATTCAATTTAAAAGCAAGTAATTGATGCGTTTATTCATAATTAACGAAGAAAGTTGAAATTGTTTAACTTTTGAAACAATTTGCTTGCATACAAATAAGAAAATCTATCGTTGAGTTGGAGTTGATTTTTCTAATTTGGGCGAAATTTTGAAGTTTCAGCTATTGATCGATCAAATTTTGAAGTTTCACTCACGAGGCAATTTAAGCATAAATCAAATGCATTGCTGTTAGCTACTATTGTACGTAAATGAAAAATAATCGATCACAAAGCAAGACTCACTAAGATTGAATTTCTTCGGAATTTCGACGTTAAAAACAATTCTTGACAGACGATAAGATCTAAAATATGGATGCATCGACTATCTTCGAGCATTATTATCGAGTTTTTTTTTCTTTCGCTCTTCACGAAACTGTGGGCTTAAAAGGCCTGCGTTCAGCGCTTTGTTAGATTTTTCATAATTGATAAGTTTGGAGAGGCGAACTCGAAGGCAGCGGAGTAACAAAAAGTTTTCCTTTTTTAAAAAACTCATTTATAATGCTCGTGAAGTGTTCATTCACAAAAATCAATTTCTATTCATAGATGAATTGTGTGCCTGCATCAATTATTGAGAAGCATATTTTCAATCATTTCGTATACATTCATAAGAAAAACGTAGAGCGATGCTAATTTGCTTCTAAGGAACAAAAGTTTGCATTTAAATTTCGAATTCACAGAGAAATTCGTTGCAAAGAAAAAAGTTTTTCGAGAAAAACATTGAAATCGATTTTATGTATCATTTGTAAAAACGTTTTACTTTAGCAAAATTTTATGTAGAAAACAGTTCACCGTAGACAAGATGCCTGCGTGTGCTTTTAAAATTAATTTTCACACATATTTGCTTTTTCATATTTCAAATTTAAATGGCTACACATGCAATGTTTCGAAGATAACACTTTCATTAAAAAAAAGTGGCAAACAAAAATTGCTAAAGTGAGATATTATAATATACAAGAGTTTTATGCTTGCGCGCCTACTGTTTACTCGCATCGATCTTATTCAAAACAACGTCAAGCGATAAATTCTTAACAAGCTTATTATTCGAGCAAAAATGTCATTTCGTACGCGAAAAGCAATTAAACAAGCGCTAAATTATAATTCTTCTTCACACGTCTTTTCACTCGAATTTTCTTCACTTCTGAACATCTCTCACACTCTGTCAATTTTCAGCCGCGTCCTACTCGTGTTTTCAACGCTGTTTTCGCTCCTATTCACATATTATTGTAATTTATCATAAGTTGCATTGCATTTGCGTTAAGTTTATCTTAAAATTTTACGCTCCGCAGCAAATTCTTTTTTTTCCATATCGACTAGCAAAAAAATATGTTTTAATTACACGTTTTAATTAGTAGTAATTTTGAAAATATATAACGAGTTTGCTGTTTGTAGATGGAAATAGAAAAATCAATGAAATAATTTGAAGCACAATTTGTAAAAATATTAACAATGCAACTGCATTATTTCATTTTGTTGTTTTGCAGCAATTACAATTTAAAAGTGAATAAAAGAAAAAATCAATTCGGTAAAAGCAGATTGCACTGCGCGAAAATGCAGATTCACAATTTTCACTACTTTGTTTTGCAAAAATTCGCTTTTTTGTTTTTTTGAATTTTTAAGTCTTTTAATTTGCTCTTCCTCATTCAGATAAACTGAGCAGGTCTAATTTGGATGCTTTTGCAGGCTTGTAAGTTGCTGACGTGATCGTACTTTAACATCCGATCAATAAAATTTTTTCTTTTTTTGCAAGCAGTTAAATCTCATTGCAGTAAGCAATATTTTGTTACAATTGACTTTGTATCGATTCATAATTCAATAATAAAAGAAAGGTTTGAGACTGATAACGAGCATATAGATTTCGTAAAAAAACTGAATTTAGAATTTATGAAATAGTTTTGCGAAAATTAAGAGTCTCAACAAGAATTAAAGTTTATATACTCTGTTGAAATTCATTTTTTAGAGATTAAACGCTTGCTCTTTTCTCTTGTTTTTTTCTCAATGCGTTTTCTTAAACATCATTCGAATGGCAAACAAACTGTTTTCAGTGATTTAGTCTTATTTAAGATTGCAGGAAATGAAAGTTGATTATCTATAAATCGAAATTAATCTCTCCATATGATTAGTCGATAGAAAACGCTATGCGACACTCATTTTTGAACTTCTATCATTCAATACCTCGACTTTATTTGAAAATGTAGAAAAAAAAGAAGAAATGAAACTACAAACCAAATATACTTACGATCGAATTCAACTTTATAAGTTTGAAAAAACTAAAAAAAAAACATTGACATGAATCCGATGCTTCATTGGGAATTACTTGGAGATAAATGCTGTATCCAAGTTACAATCTAATGCTTAAGTTTGCTGAGAGAATAAGCGAGTTCCTAAAGCTCTTACCTGCGATATTTCGTCGAGCAAATCATAATGATAACATTCATCAAGCGCGATTTAAAAGTTACTTTCTGCTTATAATTTTCCGCTAATAGTAAGCAAGTTTTAATGAGTTTTTTTATTAATTGAAACTAAAATGCAGAAATATTTTGCTTTTGGATTATTAAGCAAAGCATTTCTAATGTAATTTCTGAAATTTCACGGTTTGTCGCAAACTTGGCGTATTAACATTTTTTGGCTGTGAGCATTTCAAGCGTGGAATGATTATTCGCATAGCCACAAGCCTATTTTGGTCAATAATCGAAAAGATTGCTATGATTAAAATTATAATTGCAATAATCGAATATGTAAAAAACTGAATTTAATTAAATTTTTTATGCGAGTTAAAGCGAGCGATGAAATATTTGCGCACAAAATTCCATCGTACGAGTCGTGAGAAGAGAGAGTGAAGCGAAAAGCGTCTGAGAAGTCGCTCTTGAAATGAAAACACAATATGCAAACTAAATAAATGAGAAAATTTATTTTTATCTCCTCTTTACGCATTGCTTAATGCGCGAAATTAATTTAATTTTTCAAACTCAAAATGTTTGTTTAAATGCATAGCTGGCGATGGATTAGTTCAAAGCGACTGCACTCTCGCCGCTTGTGTATAATTAGCAGATTTGAAAGCTCGCATTCGTAATGAATTTTTGCAGCTTTTTTTCAACGCGAATTACGGCTTCTCGTTTGAAAGAAAAACTTTCGCTTTTTTCTATTCCAACAAATAAGTTCTAGACACCATTATTGCAAACCGTTTTTTTCTCAAAGTGTTAAATCGCTGTTTAAACGCTGTTCTTACAGCCAAACGAGTCGCGAGTTTGTTTTCTTTTAATTGCAAAATGCACTAAAATACACAATTTGCGTTGAAAAATTTATTTTAACGACGAGACACTTTTTGAGAAAGTAAAAGAAAGAAGAAGCGCTGAGGAAGCGAATTGTTCGCAAACTCTTTTAGCCTTTATTCGCATTTAGAAAGTGTTAGAAACTGATTTCTATTTCGTTCTTCTTTCTCTCCCTCTTTCCTCTCTCTGCTCATACGCATTTGCTTTAGCCGAAGGCTTTAAAAGTGATTCAATTGCATCTGCAATTTAAAGAGATGAAAAAAGAAGAAGAATTTTATAGACGCACTTCAGTTGCAACGAGTAAAAGTTAAGCGTAATCGAATTCGTCGAAGCTTTTTCGCGAAAGACTATGTTGAGGCGAGGGAGAGAAGATGAGAACGCAAGAGTGAGGCAAAAAGACGAATGAGCTGAGATGAAGAAAAGGATACGTTCAGATGATAATAAGGATGTTGGGTGTGAATTCGTGTGCATTCAGAATGTACATTAATTTCTTTTCGCTCGTTTCGCTTACGCACATTTCGCTCGAAAGCGTGCATAAAGTAGTGAGCGCTCGCCAAGTTGTTAAGTAATGAAAAAAAATTTTTTCTTCAATTTGTTGATTTTCAAAGATTACATTGAAAAAGCAAACAACGTAAATGAGTGAGAGTACGAGATTCTCGCTCAGTGAAATGCAAACATCGAGAAAAAAAAAATTCGTAGCTATGAATGCAAATTAAAGTGAGACTCGCATACACAAGTTAAATTGAGCATTCAAATGAGGTGAAAATTTGCTTTGTTTTTCGTTTATATTTCACTCAAAATCGCACTCTTCTTCCATTTTCATTTTCTTCTCTCTCTTTTTTTAGATGCCAGATATCGAGAATCGAGAACGCCGCTTTCTACTCGGTGTCCAACGTGGTCGAACTGGATCTCAGCCATAATCTCATCGATCGCATACCGACTCAAGCGTTGAAAGAGTGTCGAATAATGAGCAAACTTTACTTGAACAACAATCCGATCACACGCTTAGAAAATGTTTCGTTTGTCGATTTAAGCAGTCTTCGCGGTTTAGATTTAAGCAATTGCCAAATCGAATACGTGGCTGCGAACGCGTTCGAGGGTCTGAAAAGCTTGCGGCATTTGCATCTAAATGGAAATAAGCTCAGGTAAAACAAAATAATCTTTATTTTGGACGATGGATTACATCAATAAATAGATGGTGTAGATGTGTATCGCAGTTTTTAACATTATAAGCGTAATCCGCACAAACACCGCTTTCCTTCTTTGCTCTTACTTTTTTGGCTTTTCTTCTTACTCTTGCCCCTAAAACGATCGTTTCGTCGACAGAGATTTATCGGGTTTTATCATCGAAACGCTTCCATCCCTAAACGAGCTTAATCTGTACGGAAACGAGTGGCACTGCGATTGCCGACTTCGCGATTTAAAAGCGATGATGGCGAAGCAGAACATACCGTTAAGCTCACCGCCGTCGTGTCGACAACCGCAGCGTTTGCGAGATGTGTCCTGGTCGAAGCTTGAGCTGGAAGATTTCGCTTGTCCACCGATCATCGAATCAATTGGCGAATCGATGGTCGTTTACGAAGGTACCTTAACTGTTATCATTGTTTTTCTTCTTCTTTTCTTTTATTTCTCTCATTTCTTACTGCTTTCTCTGCACACAAAGCGTTTTCTTCATTCTTTTTCCTTCTTCTTTTCTGTAAGTTAACAGAAATGCAGACAATGGAAATGGAAATTGCTTTTTCTCGCTTTCAAAGGCAAAGTAATTAGAAGTAGCTCTAAATTTGTAGCATTGCGCAAAGTAAAACTTCTAAAATGCGAACGTTTAATGTAGTTTCTTTGATCAAAGCTGAATTATAAGAAGACAATATGAGAAAGCACAACTTCTCTTCATTCTTTCATGTGCCGTGGCACATTCTTTTCGCCTATTTCTTCTCATTTCTGTTCTCTCGGACCTATCGGTAAACTATAGCTTTCAGCGATTTTTTTTCGCTTTTAATCGTTGTTAAAGACGAAAATCCGCATTCACTTCTTTGCATTGCCATTTCTTGCCGTTATTTTTAGCTAAATTCAAAATTTTATTACAAAAAAAAATTGAGCAAATAAAACGCGCTTAAGTCGAAGAAATAGAAAAGATAAAATCTAATAGAAAGCGAATCGCTTTAGCTTATCACATTTGAGAGCTTTTTCATCGCTTCAAATTTTATTTTAATTTTCAACTTAAAAACGTGAAGAGGTGGAAATTAATTAAAAAATTTGCTGCTCGGCTTCGAAACATAATTTGCTTGTATAATTCGCCTCGCTTCTCTGAATATGTGTACAAGAAGAAGGCAATTTGAAGTTTCAAAAGCAGAGAAGAGAGAAAAAAGATCAGAAAGATAAGCACGCTTCGCTTGACAAGTTAAACCTTATCGCAAATTTTGCACTTGACAAGTACAAAACCATAGGAAGCCATCGAACAAAGATTTTAATTAGTTTAACTAACTTGTTAATATTATTTGAACTTTTTTGTTTTCTAATTTTCGCTTTGTTCTTCTTCTTCTCTTTTGCTCGGCGCCGAAAAACGAAAGGCGAAAACGCAAGTCTTACTTGTCGCGTGATCTCTTCGCCGAGTTCTGATATTGATTGGCAATGGAAAGGACGACTTATTGGCAATTTATCCTTAATGTCGTTCGGAAAACAAATGTACCTCATTAAAGAGACGGTCAGGATTTCCGATAAAAGTTCCACGCTTTACATTATCAACGCACTGGAGAAGGATAATGGAAGGTAAACTTCATTTGCTTAATTTCAAATGGCTCAAAATGCACTTGTGCTTGCTTTCTCTTGTGCGCTAATATAGTGCCTCGGCTGAGATTCGCTCCATTTCGACTTCGCTTTATTTCGCCTGAAAGCGAAATGCGGGATAAAGCAGCGAGTTTTAAGTGCGACTTCGAAGTGAGAAGAGTGAGAGATAGAAAAGAAAAATCGGTAAGACATTGCGCTAAAGTGAAAAGTGCACCACACGAAAGAGAAAAAAATATTTATTTTCTCATAGTAAAAAAAGAGAAAATTTTTAGGTCGTATCGAAGCGCACTGCCTTTTTTTGACGCGTGATTGAACGTAAAACGAATCGTATAAAGTTTACGTTACCGTTTATTTCCGAAATCGGGATATTTATAATGTTTGACAGTTGATATTTTCGCGTGTGTTGACAGCTTCTCGGCATTTTTACTTGACGTAAATGGAATGAAAAACAGTCATGAATTTAACGAAGAAAGAACTGATCCTTCGGGACAAGTGAGAGAGTATGTCTCTCGGATCGCTTCTGTGCTACTTTCTCCTCTCGCTTTCCTATCGATAACCCGTACTCATGCTTTTCCACTCGTCGCAATGAGCAATTCAATCAGCATAACATTGTGTCCATTGTGCTCTCGCTACAGTGAAAAACAAGAAGCGCTAATAAATAAAAAGACTGCGTTTCGCAGTAGCAATTAATTTGCATTGTCAACCCGTTCACAAATTAATTCGAATTAATTTGCGTCAATGTAGTAATTAACAGCAGCGAGAACAGCGACCAGAAAGCTTGAAAATAAGAAAAGCGACAAATTAAAAGCGAAAAAGCATTCAAAACTATTTAAAATTTCATCGCTTTTCGTTGCCGTCGTTAGGCGAAACAATGGCGAAAGCGCATAATTAGAGAGTATTTTAATAATTGAAGTTGCTTTTGTTTCGAAAATAGCAAAATTTTTAGGCGCTCATTAAAAAGAGTGAGACGAAAGTTCTGCGCTTCGAATGATTCGCCCACATCGCTTAGGAAACGGTTTTGCTGAGCGAAAAGGCTCGAGTTTCAATCTTTGCGTTTGATTTGAAGTTGAAGTAGGTGACATTTCAAAAGTGGGAGGCTATTGGCTTGAAGTCGAGACTCAAATTTTAATCAAGCCTCTGGTTGAGTTAGATAATTAAAAAGCGAATACTTCGTAGCATTTTTGGCGTGAAATCGTATTGTTACGCGATTTTCAACGCGCACTAGAAATTTCTTTCTTTAATGAAGTATAATTAAATTAACTTGTGAGAAGCGCTGTTTGATCGCCGCGTAGTATCATTCAAAAATCGATGTTAAACAAAAAAAGCATTTAATTAAATTTAGCGACTGAAATTTGAACATCTCTTTGATCGAGAATGTCGCTATGAAAGCAAAACGGCCGCAAAAGTGTAGAAAGTAGAGAAGCAGATAAAATGTACAGTAAATGAAAGATTTAATTGAAAAAGCCTTTGAACGCGAACCTCCACTCTTCCCGAAAGCCATTTCGGGCGAAATGTTTCTCATTTACTTGTCTTCGAATCTAAATTGCATTTCGAAAGGTCATAAAAGTGACACTCGTTCGAATTCAATAAAAGAAAAGCGAAAAAAGCGCGGTACGCGACTCGAAGCGTTCGTACTCTAGCCTCTTTTATAGGTCGAGAGCATTCATTAGTAACTCGATCTTATTTCAAGTGCATGTAACGTTGTGTTTATATCTCGTGTCAAACTCAATCGCTCGAACAGTGTGAAATTATCATCTCACTTTGTCTTTCTACTTACTTTTACAGGTACACATGTTTGGCGTCAAACCGAGCTGGAAATGCGTCCTACGATATCATCTTGAGCGTGATTCCGCGTAAGAAAGAAGTTGTCGCCGAATTCAGCGGCGAAGAAGTGGCCGGCATTGTGCTCGGATTGCTTTTTGTTTTCCTCTTTCTCTTTCTCGTCGTTTGCTTCTTTGTACTTCGCAACAAAGAATCAATCGCGTTGACCGCTGTGCTCACGTCCGAGGACAGAGAGAAAAATTTGTCGACCGCAACTCAAAACGCGACAATCGCTTATTCGACGGTCGAACGCGAACAGAACAATTGCATAAACAGTGTGTCGATGAACAAATTATCAAACGATAGTTCGTTGCCGCCGAGTCGAAGAAATTCGACGAACAATGTTTCCTCCGCGACGAATACGACTGTGAAAGTGGCCGAAACCAATCGTTTAGACGGCAATAATCAAGTTAACTGTGATGAAGACGATGTGAAGACGGATGCCGTTCCCGTGGACAAGTGCCTTGAGGGCTACAGTCGCAACATTTTTTGTGATCAATTTATAAATAGTAGAGTAAAAAGGTGTAATGAGGCCGAAAATGTGTCTACTGTGAACGCTTCATTGCCCGTCGCTCGTCGAAAATTGTCCACAGAGAATGTCGAAAAAGTGGTTTCAGCGTCAACGATTCGCGAACCGAAGCAAGTAACTTTTGTTTCGACGGACGCAGTTCCTACAAGCCATTTTTCGACATTGTCTTCTTCGTATACAAACAAATTTGACGATGGCTCTTCAGAATCGTGGAAATTTCGAAGGCGGCCATCGCAACAAAATCCGGACGAGTTTCAGCTTATTGAACAGTCAAAAAGCAACGATTATCCTCAAGCTCGTTATTCATCGAATGCCACCATTTCGTCGTCCGCTATTGCCAAAGAAAGTTTACTCGCACATTCAGTCGGACCTGCAACGATGTCTACGATGTCTCCTCGCGCTAGTCAACTAAAAAATGGCTACAACAATTACGCCACGCTTCGAATGCCGCAAAAATCGTTGAAAGGCATGAGGTACAACATCAAACCGGCGTCGGGCAACGCGACTAGTTGGTGTCGTGGCGTTGGAGGTTCGGTAGCTGCACTAGCGTTGGAGGCTAATTTCAAGAGTTCTCCCGACGAGGGTCTTGGAGAGGAAAAAGACTATGAAACTGATATTTTGGACTAAGAAAAGCATGTTGGGGGCTGTTTTCAGCGAAAAACCGTGTGATTAGAAGTGATCAAAGTCACTTCAGAATAATTGATCAAACAGAAGAAAACACTGTGCAGAGGAGATGTTCACTGGATTATCTTCTAAAAACAAAAAGCCTTAAAAAAAGTTTTTCAGATTTTCACTTGACTCGAAAGCCTTTTTAGACTTTTTCAAGTTTTTTTTTAACTCGAACGAATGTTTAATTCATACTTTTTGCTACCTCTAACTAAATCGCCAAAGAGCAAAAACTCAATTACTACAGGAACAAGAGAGCTGGACAAACAGTTTGAAATCATCTATTTGATAAAAAATTTAACTGTTCACAAATAATATTCGAGGTTTTAAAAAATTTTTCTCGTGTATATATGTTCAAAAAAATCGAGCGTCGCAGCTTGTGTTGAATAAACAAACAAAAAGCGAACTGTTTACGGTTCACAATGTTCGGAAGGAAGTATCAGCTTAAAAGGTGGAAAATCAGCAGCTGCTGTTTTATTCATGTTCTCTTTCTTGTTTTCTCTCTCTCTCTCTCTCTCTCTGCGATCAATAATTTTTAAGTAACTTTGGTCACAACAAGTGTTGATATATATGGTGTATAACACGAAAATCGTCACCTTTTTACAGTATTAAATGGTAGCTTTACTCTCAAACGTTTTTTTTGTTATATTTGTTATTCGAATGATGAAAGCGAAGCATTCAAGCGAATGATTCGAGAATCCGTTGATTCTACTGCTTTTTTTAGAAAGGATATTTTGACAATTTAAAGAACTTAAAGGAATGAGCGTCTGTTCTCTAAAAAAAAAATTGAATATTTCACAAGATGAAAAAAGAGGAAAAATGAATTTTAAGGGAAGATAATCATTAAAAAAAAGAATTCTCGTTAATTTTCATACTGATTCTAGTAAATCGATTACGAAATTCTAAACAATTGAAAAAGATTGTTAAATTACAACTTGTAAATATATACAAAAAATTGTGACAAATTGTAAATCCTCTGTTTTATCAAAAAAATTTTTCCGATGAATAAAAGTAATGAATGTGTTTGTTATGGATTCAAAACTCTTTTCTCTCTTTTATGATTTTTAAAGAAATGAAAAAACTTTTTTTCTTATTTCTTTGCGTAAATCTTAATTTCGAATGCGATTTTCTCGCTGTTGAAATGAAACATTTGCATACAAAATAGCGGCGCAAGTGAAAGAAAACAGCGACTTAATCCATCTAATTTCAAACAGCTTTAGAAATGATTAAAGCACTAAATTGTTTGCATCACTTTTAATTTTCTAAAATTAGATTTTTGATTCGCTTTAAACTTTCTTTTTCACTTCCTTTTTTTTCGTTAGCAAAGCTGAAGCGAAAATCTCAGTGCAGTCATTTTGTTAATTTAACGAAATATCATCTCGTTTAGATTTAATAAAGATTTAAAATAATGTTCAAGATTAATTTTAAATTTTGCCATACAATTTAATGTTTAGTTCATAAAGTTTTAATAATGGCGTACGCACGATTTAACAAAAAAAGTGGCTGCATTTACGAAACGCTATTAGTCTGAGGCACTTTTCTCTGAAATTCGGGCGCGCAAACAGAAAAAAAAATTTTTTTACTTTAAGTGAACAAGAAAGAAAGAAATAAAAGAAAAAACGGTTCCGTCGAGGCGCTCGCTCAAATTAATTTCAACGCCGAATGAAAATCGATTTTCGTAAATTAACTCAGAAATAATCAATGTGCTTCGTTCGACATTTCTGTTAGCACAGGTGACACGCGAAAATGAACTTATGTATTTCATAATAAAATATCGAGCGAGTTGAAAAAGTTTTGGCAGTTCAATTACGGCGAACGCAGTGATATCAGTGGCGTATAAGAGTGAAAATGAAAATTTTGCTCAGCAAAAACTTTTTCTCAAGTTTGTAAGCTGTGTAATGATTTGTGAATATTTCGAGTGCGCATTTTAATTAAAAGAAATTTTCGCTTTGTTCTCCTTCACTAATTAACGAGTTTGTTTTTATTAAATCTTAAATGACCCTCATTTCAACTAATTATTCAAAAAGTACTTATGAAACGCATTAAATTCATTTTTTGTATACAAAAATTTCTTCTTTTGTTATTATTTAAAGAGAAATATGAAGAGAACTTGGGAAAAAAAGACGAACGCTATAGCTAAACTTTAGCTTTAATTAACAATTAACGATCCTTAATTGCAGTAATTAAGTTGATAGGTTGAGGATGAAAGGTTTTTTTTACTGAATTAATATCGGAAAAAAGATCAATTAAGCCGGCAATTTTCTCAGTGAACAGATGCGAATTGATTATTGTATAAAAATTGTTCGAACTCGGAAGCAAATATCAAAATATTCAGCGGAATTCATTAAAATATCAAATTTTTTGCCTCGCTCGCGAATGAAGCATAAATTTTTATGCCGGCGAAAATATGCAAAGTTTGCGGTGACAATAATTCGATAAACACAACATTTGCGTTAATAATTTATGAATCGAGTGATTAGAATAAAGTATGCAACGCACGTACGCAATTTAAACGAAGTTTTTCAGAAAGTGAAAGCAGATTAGATCGCTTTCATTGCATTTCTCCTGCGTTATTTTCGAACTCTTCTCTCTCTCTTCTCTCGCTTAATGCAATCGCAACGGAATTCATCTCTTCTAGGATGCACTTTATTTTTCTCTTTGCTGCCTGTTGTTTATTGCTATCTCATAAAGTTAAACATTTCTCTTCAAAACATAATGTATTTGATTGCAATCTCGCAAAAAGGACTCGAGTTTATTTATTATTTAAGAAAGGCTCTTTGAATCTAAACCACTCACACACATACTAGGTTTCTGAATCGTGGCCGTTTTTCATGTAAGCAAACAAAACTTTTCTTAGTTCCAGTCTTAAAACTAAAACTTTGAAAAAGTATTTTGACAACAATTTTTAATTTTTCTCGACTTTCTCTTACTAATCTGAACCAAAGCAAATATTCTTCACTCATTTTTAAAAATCTTTTTAAAAATGCTTTTGAAAAGCTCTTGAATTAAGCTAAAACAAGCGCAAAAGAATGTTTGAATAGCTGAACATAAGCATCTAGACACTAAAATTTTGATATCTTCAAAATCGATTCGACGATAAAAATGAAGGCGCCTGATTTAAGCGATATTAATATCGGCAGAGGGGAAAATAAGTTTCAACTTTAATTGCTCCTGCTTGGTCAGATAGAAATGATTCAAAACAATTTCTTGCGCATCCTAGAAAATCATAAAATACCGTTCAAAATTTTAAAATGTTAATTTTTATGTTGTTTTAAAGCGAAAGTATCTACTGAAGAAATAATAAGAAAAAGTGTGATGCAGTGAAGTATTCTTTAAGCTGCAATTATCTCGTCAAGTTTATTTTATAAAATTATTATTATTATTAGTTCTGTGATAATTGTAATATGAACGAGTAGAAAATTATTTTTGACTAGTTTATGCGTTAGCTGGTTTAACCAATAAGATCATAGCACCTGATTTTTGGGTGTCGACTTTTTAAAAATCTTTGAATTTGATGCGAGATCACATTTGATTTATCACTGGCAATTGATGCGTAAATATTTTTGTTTCTACATCATACTTCGTATTTCAATCATTACATAAGCATACGAATATCCCTTTTAAGATGCTCTCAAAAACAAGCGATCGGCAATTTATTTGCGTCGCAAGCGCAGAGAGTACAGACAGGGCAATTAATGGAGCATTTATTAGCTTATTTATGAGCAAATTTTTTTTTTCTTTACTTTTCGACAGAAAATATAGAAAATCGAGAGAGAAAGCAGTTGTTGCACATTTTGCCTGTGCGAAAATCGTTTAGTTGCGAATTGATGTTTTTTTTCGGCGGCGCTCGTTCATCATTTTCAAGTTTTTTTCGCCTGCGAAAAAAGCCGCAAAGAAAACCTCAAAGATTATATGCCTTTTCTCGAGAGAAGATATCCAATTTCCGTAATGCACAATCCAACATCGAATCTTTTGACAATCTCTTATATTTTGTTAAACGAAAATAGCCTTTAACAACACACCGTTTTGTGCGCGCGTCCATTCTTTTCGCAAATAACAACTTTCATTTCTTTTTTCGCGAAAAGTGGAAGGCAGAAGAAGAACGCAAAAGTGAGCGAAATGCAATAAAAGCATGTTTCAGTTTCTCAGCAAGAAGAAATTCGCTTATTTCGCTTTACTTCTTCGTAATTCTCAATTTTTGGTTAAATTTGAAAAGAGAGAAGCGAACAAAAAAACAAAATAGCGAAACAAACGAAATGACAGAACGATAGTTTCGATTTTATAAGAGCAGAGAATCCATTTCGGATTTGAATCGTCTTTCACTCTACTCGCTTAGTCGTCGTTGCGCTTGCCGTTTACTCGAGTTTCGCTCGAAAGATGTATGAGTTTAAAAGGGAAAATCAAAGTGAATTCGAAGTAATGGCAGCGATGGAAAAGATGGAGCGAACGAATGGCGTACCAAATGCTGTCAATGCTAATGACATGTAATTTTTAGTACAATGCGGAGCCGTATAACCGAATTTCTTTGGAACTTGAAATCATACATATGGTAAAAGTGAAATCTTTAAGCTGCGATATTCTGTTTTCCGCTCGCATCGAAATTGCGAAACCATTATTTACAGAAGTTTAGAGAGTGAGGGAAAAATAGAAGCTCGAAGAGAAAGTGAGAACGATTTGTGTAGCATGACGTGCATTAGTTTGTGTGCGCGACGAATGCTCTCGATATTCGTTTGCAAAGTTTTTTTCGCTGCCTCTTGTTTTCCCACTTAATACTTTACATTTATCGCCTTTCCTCTTACTCTTGCTCTCGATTTATCGCTCTCGTTGCAAATGTGCTTCGTATTTATCGTTTAATCGCATTTTTTCTCTATCACCTGAATACTGAGTTGCTTCTCGAGATAGTTAGTGATGGCGAAGTGAGAGCGCACTGTAACTCGAAGTAAAAGTTCAGTGGTGCAATGTGCTGCTTCTCGAGTAGCTGCAAAGCTGTTTCACTGTTGCATCGAGCGTTTCAATTGCTACAAGCGCTTGTGTGTGCTCTGGCCGTTGAAGCAGTCATAAATCGTGTGAAGTGAAAAGCGGGAAAGCAGCAGAATTGTCTTTTCTCTCGCTCGGTTCGCAATCATTTTTTTCCTTTCTGTTTTGAGCAGTTTTTATACGAAACACGAAACAAGCAGAACACAAGTAAAAAAAAAGTTTGTCATTTAACACGACGCGTCGTTTTCACGCCATTTGCTAAATGCGCCTTTTTGCTTTCTATTCCTTTTCCTCGTGTATTTTCCTGCTTTCGATTCAATCGAAACTCGCAGCGTTTTTTGCCCAAAAACATAATTTTGTGATTAGCTTTTTTGTTGCCTTTTGTGACACGCGAAGAAAAGAGAGAAAGCGACCAGCGAAAGCCGTCTTTTCTTTGCCATTCACTTTCTTAATCCATATTTTACACTGTCGCGGAATAGAAACGTCGTTTTCCCGATCGATCCGACGCAGTCGATGTCTTCTATGCTTTTTTATGAAGTTGGAGAATAAAAATTTATCGAAAACTATTTGTTTTTATTACATCGATTCAATTCTGCTTTATGTACGCTTCATACTTCATTGAATTCTAACTTGGATTCTAAATTTTAATTCTCTGTTTATTAGATGATGAATAGTCACAAAAAACGCCTTTGATCTTAATCATTTCGCAACGATAACGAGTGGAAAGCTGTTTGTGTATGCAGCGAACAGTAAATCCACTAATCGACTTCTCCATCATTTAATGTCATTAATGATGACCAACTTTTTTTTATCGCCATTTTTGTATTCAGCTAACAGCAAGCATTTCGCTCATTATTGACTTTTGCCCAGAAAAACGACGATTGAAAGAAAATTCGGCGCAATTTGTTTTCACGCTTTAAAACATTTGCAAATAAATAGAAAATTACACTTTTACGACTTGTGTGTGATTATAATTTTAAATTTTTCAAAGAGCTCAGATTTTTGTGTATGTTCGACTTTATTTTCTCTCGACTTGCAAAAAATAAGATTTGGACCAAAAAAAACTTTTTGAAATGCGAACACTTTGATGTTTCCTTTCTTTGCTTCTTTTTGTCTGATGCAAAGAGAGAGAGAGAGAGAGAGAGAGAAACGAAATCGTGCGCGATTCTGAAACCAATTGTGTGATAAAGTCTAGAATCAAATTTCAAGCGAGAAGTCTCACTACACTTTTTTTTCTCGACGTTTCATTCTTCTTCGTCGCGTCTCTATTATTGTATTTTATATGTAGAAGATTTTTTCCGAGCCAAATTTTGTTTCACGACGCATTTAAAGTTAATCGCTCGTTCAAAAACTGTTTTCTTACTTTTTTAAACTTGAATTCGAGCTGAAACAAATCGTAAAAGTGAATCGTAATAGAAAAGCGAAGTTTGCAAAAGCAGCTTATTGATTAGAATACGAAATAAAACATTAAAGCGAATTTGACGAGATAAAAGTGAATAAATTTTCTTTTACTCGTTTCAATGCAGTCGAAAAGTTTGCAAATAATTAATTTGGAAATGAAAAAACTTTGTTTCAAACTGAAGTATGCTTTCCAAAACTTCTTTTGTCTAGAGCAGTACAAGCGAAAGTAATTTTATGTGCATCGTAGTTCAATAAGTTGCGAAAAAATTAAAAAGTTTTGTAACATGGACCGTGTACTTGATGGAAGATGATTTTCTTCTTCTTTCGCATTTTTGTGTCGATCAGCCGCTTAAAATTTATTTTCATTGCTTCAATGGTTGAAATACATCGAAAATTGCCTTTTCTGTGACATTTAATGCGTTGGATTTTTTTCATATATTGCGAAACAGAATTTTCTCCATTTTTTTATAAAAAAAAGTTAAAATGAAGCCAATTTTGCGCATTGTTTAACGCAATTTGAGTGAAGTTTTCAAACGCAAAAGTTGTCTAAACATGGAAATATGGATGCAGGAGAAACCAAAAAAATGGGAAAATAAGAATCGTTGCGAAACAAAAATTGAAGCTGACTTTCGTAAAAGCAAAATTTGCTTTTCTACTGTTTGCTTATTTACCGCAGCCATCACATTACAAATGAACATTCTTCTGCTTCTTCACTCCTCTCTTTATTCTTCTTTAGTTTTGTCCGAGAATGAAGTCAAAAAGACATCGAAATTCGTTTGTTTGTGCGATTTCTGCATTTTCTGTCATTCGATACGACAATCGTTCGCTGAACTAAATTCGTGCTTTGACAATAAAACACTTTCGTCTTCTGTCTCTCTCTACTCTTACGACTGCAGCCGCTTTTCATTTGTAGTTTGAAGCAGAATGCACTCCGTTTCTTACAGCATTTTCATCTCTTCTTTTCATCCAAATTACGTTTGTTTGCAGTAATTGTCGTTCGCACACATAACTTTCTCTATAAATACATACACACCAAACCGCATTATCACAAAAACTTTCAATTCTCACTAGTTGTAGCACGTAATTTGCTCGCTAAACAACGCTTAAGATCACTTCTTTTAGCCTAAATTTTTCTGTTCTCGAAACTCGAGGCTCACGCAATGAGTGAAAGACACAGCAAATTGTTTTTAGGACACAATTATGATCACCGAAAAAAAAATGTTGCCATAAGCAGTTAATTACGATGTTTGTTTTGTTACATGGCATAGAAATTTTTAAAAATGTTCATCACGTTCAACCAAAAGAAGAGAGAATTCAGGGTTAAAATTTTCATTTTAAAAGACATTTTCAGAACCAAAGCTATCATGTCGCAGGAAATGAGGTCATTTTGAGATAGATTTCAAAAAAAAAAAATTAGAAAAATGATAGCAACAAGATATTTTCTTGAGTTTCTTAACGGCCGTTTGAGTGGAATTCTTGTCATCTTGTATTACACAGAAAAGAAAGTTTAGTTTTAAGAGTTTTTCGAGCAAAGTAAAATCACAATGCTTCACGTAAAAGCTTTTTGCTGTTTCGTAATTTGTTGAACGCATTTACAAAATTCGAGTGGAAAATAAATTTTAAGTATATTTATGTTTGCAGTTACACGCTAACCTAAGCCATAAGTCGAAATGATCGTCAAGTATACGACGTCGCGAAAAAAGGAAACAACAAAAGCAATTTACTTCGTTTTGCTCTTGAATATAAGCTTTAATCGAAAAACGAATTTTTCAAAATTAACGCTCGAAGCGGACAAAAACTTGCGTTAGATGGTCACTGCCGAAACTAACTTAAGGAAATTACGTTTTAATCTTTCGTTAATTGAGTGCGATTCTTCCAAAAATAAGTTGTTCGTGTTTTGTAATCTATGAATGCGCTACTCTTTACATCAAAGCTATCGAAGTTTCGAAAAAAGTGTTAATCTCTAGAGCTCCAAATTTATGTGATCATACAATTTTAAAATGAGAACAGAAATGAGTTGAGAACATAATAAGAAGTAAGAATATAAAGTAACAACAACAATTTTAGCTTAATTTTTACAATCTTGCTTAATCTCGAGATGATTGTTAGAAAGAAGAAGGCAAAAACAGCGAAAGTTTTTTTTTGATTATTCAACCAAAAAACATAAATCGATTACGGAAGCACTTTGTTTGAATGCAGAAAGCAGAGAGTTAGGAGCTGCTGCTTTTTTTCCTATTTTCGTTTTTTTGGTTTCGCTTTTCTCGTAATTAAAAAACGAGAATTTCTCGAACCGTAAAAAATATGGCAGAAAGACGAAGATTAATAAATTTAATTTCGAAATGTCACTGCGAACAAAATGATGACGACAACGAGAAGAAGAAAAAAATTGTACATATGAACAGATGAAAGCCTCAAACGGATTGCAAACGCAACTCGAGGACTCAAGTTTTCTTTTCTACATTTCAGCGTAGAAAATGTTTTTTTCGCTTTCTTAATTCAATATTTTCAGTAAATTTTTTTACGCAACTAACATCGAAAGCAATAGCAGCTGTTTTCCTATTGCTCACAGCAAAAGATGCATTCAATCAATGTTCATTTAATTGAGAAACTTGAGTAAATATAAATATATTCTCTAAATCAAATTGAGACACACATAAATCGAATTCTCTGTATCTGCCTCACCAGCTTTTTCCTTCGCTCGATTTTCTATTTTTTTTAATTAAACTATTTAGTCTTCAATTTATTTACGGTGAATGATTTTGATTTGAAACATTTTTTTGATGAATTTGGTCAAATTTTTTTAAACTCACATGAGCGAATTATAATTTAAAAGTGTTTCAATGAAAAATATCGCGAAAATGTGAAAAATTTTCAAATCAAACTCATTCACTATAATTTGAAATTTTGAGAATTCTACTCAATCAAATATTCATGAAGATTTCTGCACTGAGATTTAAACCAAAGCTTTACTATTTTTCTAGAGAAATTGAGAAAATTGTTCTCAAATTTTTGAATTGTTATTTATTAATGGAGAGATTTATCAAAGACGCCTGAAAACATAACACAAACTTGTTTAATATGCGTTCAACTAAAATAAAAAGTTTAAGAGAAGCCGACTACGTTTATATCGCTACTAAAACTACATAGTGGCGACTTCATGTCGACACAAGTAATTTATGAATGAACAACAAGATAGCTGAAAGTGAGTTCTCTTTTCGCAAATAAAAATTGTAGCTTCAGACAAATTAATTCACTGTCTTATCGAGAAAAATACAGAAGATAACAACAAATGGCCATTGAAAAAGCATTTTGGCATTTCCACGGCAAAGCGCAGTTTTTAACACTCAAATACACTTTGAGAAAAATGATTGTCGCAGCGATAATTGATGTAGAGACGCAAGCTAAGAGTGCGTTCCTCAATTTAAAGCAAAACATTTTTTTATATATAAACAACATTAAGGGCGATAAATGTTAAAAATGCAAATAAATTCTTAGCTTACCATTGATGAAATCGAAAAAACAATGAGAGTGAATAAAAATGCTTGATGATTGTTCAGACAAACGATAGCTTGTTTGTGTTCAATTTGCTGATCACCATTCGAAGCGAGAGGAAACAATATGCATAGTGGCAATAAATTTTCTGAAGTAATAATGAATCTGTTGAATTAAGGTTCCTCATTACAAGTTCAAAGAATCAAAGCCAGGATCATGTTGAAGTCTTTATTTTCATTTAACTTTTGCTTCCGACATTTTTAAAAAATTATTTAAGAATTCTTTCTAACTTTTCTTCTAACTAACACAAAAGCAATAATAATTAATAAATATACTTAATTAACTTATAATAAAATCGTCACATAAAAAAATTG
>NCKU01001988.1:0-21414 GCA_003675995.1 Dinothrombium tinctorium
CAATTTTTTTATGTGACGATTTTATTATAAGTTAATTAAGTATATTTATTAATTATTATTGCTTTTGTGTTAGTTAGAAGAAAAGTTAGAAAGAATTCTTAAATAATTTTTTAAAAATGTCGGAAGCAAAAGTTAAATGAAAATAAAGACTTCAACATGATCCTGGCTTTGATTCTTTGAACTTGTAATGAGGAACCTTAATTCAACAGATTCATTATTACTTCAGAAAATTTATTGCCACTATGCATATTGTTTCCTCTCGCTTCGAATGGTGATCAGCAAATTGAACACAAACAAGCTATCGTTTGTCTGAACAATCATCAAGCATTTTTATTCACTCTCATTGTTTTTTCGATTTCATCAATGGTAAGCTAAGAATTTATTTGCATTTTTAACATTTATCGCCCTTAATGTTGTTTATATATAAAAAAATGTTTTGCTTTAAATTGAGGAACGCACTCTTAGCTTGCGTCTCTACATCAATTATCGCTGCGACAATCATTTTTCTCAAAGTGTATTTGAGTGTTAAAAACTGCGCTTTGCCGTGGAAATGCCAAAATGCTTTTTCAATGGCCATTTGTTGTTATCTTCTGTATTTTTCTCGATAAGACAGTGAATTAATTTGTCTGAAGCTACAATTTTTATTTGCGAAAAGAGAACTCACTTTCAGCAATCTTGTTGTTCATTCATAAATTACTTGTGTCGACATGAAGTCGCAACTATGTAGTTTTAGTAGCGATATAAACGTAGTCGGCTTCTCTTAAACTTTTTATTTTAGTTGAACGCATATTAAACAAGTTTGTGTTATGTTTTCAGGCGTCTTTGATAAATCTCTCCATTAATAAATAACAATTCAAAAATTTGAGAACAATTTTCTCAATTTCTCTAGAAAAATAGTAAAGCTTTGGTTTAAATCTCAGTGCAGAAATCTTCATGAATATTTGATTGAGTAGAATTCTCAAAATTTCAAATTATAGTGAATGAGTTTGATTTGAAAATTTTTCACATTTTCGCGATATTTTTCATTGAAACACTTTTAAATTATAATTCGCTCATGTGAGTTTAAAAAAATTTGACCAAATTCATCAAAAAAATGTTTCAAATCAAAATCATTCACCGTAAATAAATTGAAGACTAAATAGTTTAATTAAAAAAAATAGAAAATCGAGCGAAGGAAAAAGCTGGTGAGGCAGATACAGAGAATTCGATTTATGTGTGTCTCAATTTGATTTAGAGAATATATTTATATTTACTCAAGTTTCTCAATTAAATGAACATTGATTGAATGCATCTTTTGCTGTGAGCAATAGGAAAACAGCTGCTATTGCTTTCGATGTTAGTTGCGTAAAAAAATTTACTGAAAATATTGAATTAAGAAAGCGAAAAAAACATTTTCTACGCTGAAATGTAGAAAAGAAAACTTGAGTCCTCGAGTTGCGTTTGCAATCCGTTTGAGGCTTTCATCTGTTCATATGTACAATTTTTTTCTTCTTCTCGTTGTCGTCATCATTTTGTTCGCAGTGACATTTCGAAATTAAATTTATTAATCTTCGTCTTTCTGCCATATTTTTTACGGTTCGAGAAATTCTCGTTTTTTAATTACGAGAAAAGCGAAACCAAAAAAACGAAAATAGGAAAAAAAGCAGCAGCTCCTAACTCTCTGCTTTCTGCATTCAAACAAAGTGCTTCCGTAATCGATTTATGTTTTTTGGTTGAATAATCAAAAAAAAACTTTCGCTGTTTTTGCCTTCTTCTTTCTAACAATCATCTCGAGATTAAGCAAGATTGTAAAAATTAAGCTAAAATTGTTGTTGTTACTTTATATTCTTACTTCTTATTATGTTCTCAACTCATTTCTGTTCTCATTTTAAAATTGTATGATCACATAAATTTGGAGCTCTAGAGATTAACACTTTTTTCGAAACTTCGATAGCTTTGATGTAAAGAGTAGCGCATTCATAGATTACAAAACACGAACAACTTATTTTTGGAAGAATCGCACTCAATTAACGAAAGATTAAAACGTAATTTCCTTAAGTTAGTTTCGGCAGTGACCATCTAACGCAAGTTTTTGTCCGCTTCGAGCGTTAATTTTGAAAAATTCGTTTTTCGATTAAAGCTTATATTCAAGAGCAAAACGAAGTAAATTGCTTTTGTTGTTTCCTTTTTTCGCGACGTCGTATACTTGACGATCATTTCGACTTATGGCTTAGGTTAGCGTGTAACTGCAAACATAAATATACTTAAAATTTATTTTCCACTCGAATTTTGTAAATGCGTTCAACAAATTACGAAACAGCAAAAAGCTTTTACGTGAAGCATTGTGATTTTACTTTGCTCGAAAAACTCTTAAAACTAAACTTTCTTTTCTGTGTAATACAAGATGACAAGAATTCCACTCAAACGGCCGTTAAGAAACTCAAGAAAATATCTTGTTGCTATCATTTTTCTAATTTTTTTTTTTTGAAATCTATCTCAAAATGACCTCATTTCCTGCGACATGATAGCTTTGGTTCTGAAAATGTCTTTTAAAATGAAAATTTTAACCCTGAATTCTCTCTTCTTTTGGTTGAACGTGATGAACATTTTTAAAAATTTCTATGCCATGTAACAAAACAAACATCGTAATTAACTGCTTATGGCAACATTTTTTTTTCGGTGATCATAATTGTGTCCTAAAAACAATTTGCTGTGTCTTTCACTCATTGCGTGAGCCTCGAGTTTCGAGAACAGAAAAATTTAGGCTAAAAGAAGTGATCTTAAGCGTTGTTTAGCGAGCAAATTACGTGCTACAACTAGTGAGAATTGAAAGTTTTTGTGATAATGCGGTTTGGTGTGTATGTATTTATAGAGAAAGTTATGTGTGCGAACGACAATTACTGCAAACAAACGTAATTTGGATGAAAAGAAGAGATGAAAATGCTGTAAGAAACGGAGTGCATTCTGCTTCAAACTACAAATGAAAAGCGGCTGCAGTCGTAAGAGTAGAGAGAGACAGAAGACGAAAGTGTTTTATTGTCAAAGCACGAATTTAGTTCAGCGAACGATTGTCGTATCGAATGACAGAAAATGCAGAAATCGCACAAACAAACGAATTTCGATGTCTTTTTGACTTCATTCTCGGACAAAACTAAAGAAGAATAAAGAGAGGAGTGAAGAAGCAGAAGAATGTTCATTTGTAATGTGATGGCTGCGGTAAATAAGCAAACAGTAGAAAAGCAAATTTTGCTTTTACGAAAGTCAGCTTCAATTTTTGTTTCGCAACGATTCTTATTTTCCCATTTTTTTGGTTTCTCCTGCATCCATATTTCCATGTTTAGACAACTTTTGCGTTTGAAAACTTCACTCAAATTGCGTTAAACAATGCGCAAAATTGGCTTCATTTTAACTTTTTTTTATAAAAAAATGGAGAAAATTCTGTTTCGCAATATATGAAAAAAATCCAACGCATTAAATGTCACAGAAAAGGCAATTTTCGATGTATTTCAACCATTGAAGCAATGAAAATAAATTTTAAGCGGCTGATCGACACAAAAATGCGAAAGAAGAAGAAAATCATCTTCCATCAAGTACACGGTCCATGTTACAAAACTTTTTAATTTTTTCGCAACTTATTGAACTACGATGCACATAAAATTACTTTCGCTTGTACTGCTCTAGACAAAAGAAGTTTTGGAAAGCATACTTCAGTTTGAAACAAAGTTTTTTCATTTCCAAATTAATTATTTGCAAACTTTTCGACTGCATTGAAACGAGTAAAAGAAAATTTATTCACTTTTATCTCGTCAAATTCGCTTTAATGTTTTATTTCGTATTCTAATCAATAAGCTGCTTTTGCAAACTTCGCTTTTCTATTACGATTCACTTTTACGATTTGTTTCAGCTCGAATTCAAGTTTAAAAAAGTAAGAAAACAGTTTTTGAACGAGCGATTAACTTTAAATGCGTCGTGAAACAAAATTTGGCTCGGAAAAAATCTTCTACATATAAAATACAATAATAGAGACGCGACGAAGAAGAATGAAACGTCGAGAAAAAAAAGTGTAGTGAGACTTCTCGCTTGAAATTTGATTCTAGACTTTATCACACAATTGGTTTCAGAATCGCGCACGATTTCGTTTCTCTCTCTCTCTCTCTCTCTCTCTTTGCATCAGACAAAAAGAAGCAAAGAAAGGAAACATCAAAGTGTTCGCATTTCAAAAAGTTTTTTTTGGTCCAAATCTTATTTTTTGCAAGTCGAGAGAAAATAAAGTCGAACATACACAAAAATCTGAGCTCTTTGAAAAATTTAAAATTATAATCACACACAAGTCGTAAAAGTGTAATTTTCTATTTATTTGCAAATGTTTTAAAGCGTGAAAACAAATTGCGCCGAATTTTCTTTCAATCGTCGTTTTTCTGGGCAAAAGTCAATAATGAGCGAAATGCTTGCTGTTAGCTGAATACAAAAATGGCGATAAAAAAAAGTTGGTCATCATTAATGACATTAAATGATGGAGAAGTCGATTAGTGGATTTACTGTTCGCTGCATACACAAACAGCTTTCCACTCGTTATCGTTGCGAAATGATTAAGATCAAAGGCGTTTTTTGTGACTATTCATCATCTAATAAACAGAGAATTAAAATTTAGAATCCAAGTTAGAATTCAATGAAGTATGAAGCGTACATAAAGCAGAATTGAATCGATGTAATAAAAACAAATAGTTTTCGATAAATTTTTATTCTCCAACTTCATAAAAAAGCATAGAAGACATCGACTGCGTCGGATCGATCGGGAAAACGACGTTTCTATTCCGCGACAGTGTAAAATATGGATTAAGAAAGTGAATGGCAAAGAAAAGACGGCTTTCGCTGGTCGCTTTCTCTCTTTTCTTCGCGTGTCACAAAAGGCAACAAAAAAGCTAATCACAAAATTATGTTTTTGGGCAAAAAACGCTGCGAGTTTCGATTGAATCGAAAGCAGGAAAATACACGAGGAAAAGGAATAGAAAGCAAAAAGGCGCATTTAGCAAATGGCGTGAAAACGACGCGTCGTGTTAAATGACAAACTTTTTTTTTACTTGTGTTCTGCTTGTTTCGTGTTTCGTATAAAAACTGCTCAAAACAGAAAGGAAAAAAATGATTGCGAACCGAGCGAGAGAAAAGACAATTCTGCTGCTTTCCCGCTTTTCACTTCACACGATTTATGACTGCTTCAACGGCCAGAGCACACACAAGCGCTTGTAGCAATTGAAACGCTCGATGCAACAGTGAAACAGCTTTGCAGCTACTCGAGAAGCAGCACATTGCACCACTGAACTTTTACTTCGAGTTACAGTGCGCTCTCACTTCGCCATCACTAACTATCTCGAGAAGCAACTCAGTATTCAGGTGATAGAGAAAAAATGCGATTAAACGATAAATACGAAGCACATTTGCAACGAGAGCGATAAATCGAGAGCAAGAGTAAGAGGAAAGGCGATAAATGTAAAGTATTAAGTGGGAAAACAAGAGGCAGCGAAAAAAACTTTGCAAACGAATATCGAGAGCATTCGTCGCGCACACAAACTAATGCACGTCATGCTACACAAATCGTTCTCACTTTCTCTTCGAGCTTCTATTTTTCCCTCACTCTCTAAACTTCTGTAAATAATGGTTTCGCAATTTCGATGCGAGCGGAAAACAGAATATCGCAGCTTAAAGATTTCACTTTTACCATATGTATGATTTCAAGTTCCAAAGAAATTCGGTTATACGGCTCCGCATTGTACTAAAAATTACATGTCATTAGCATTGACAGCATTTGGTACGCCATTCGTTCGCTCCATCTTTTCCATCGCTGCCATTACTTCGAATTCACTTTGATTTTCCCTTTTAAACTCATACATCTTTCGAGCGAAACTCGAGTAAACGGCAAGCGCAACGACGACTAAGCGAGTAGAGTGAAAGACGATTCAAATCCGAAATGGATTCTCTGCTCTTATAAAATCGAAACTATCGTTCTGTCATTTCGTTTGTTTCGCTATTTTGTTTTTTTGTTCGCTTCTCTCTTTTCAAATTTAACCAAAAATTGAGAATTACGAAGAAGTAAAGCGAAATAAGCGAATTTCTTCTTGCTGAGAAACTGAAACATGCTTTTATTGCATTTCGCTCACTTTTGCGTTCTTCTTCTGCCTTCCACTTTTCGCGAAAAAAGAAATGAAAGTTGTTATTTGCGAAAAGAATGGACGCGCGCACAAAACGGTGTGTTGTTAAAGGCTATTTTCGTTTAACAAAATATAAGAGATTGTCAAAAGATTCGATGTTGGATTGTGCATTACGGAAATTGGATATCTTCTCTCGAGAAAAGGCATATAATCTTTGAGGTTTTCTTTGCGGCTTTTTTCGCAGGCGAAAAAAACTTGAAAATGATGAACGAGCGCCGCCGAAAAAAAACATCAATTCGCAACTAAACGATTTTCGCACAGGCAAAATGTGCAACAACTGCTTTCTCTCTCGATTTTCTATATTTTCTGTCGAAAAGTAAAGAAAAAAAAAATTTGCTCATAAATAAGCTAATAAATGCTCCATTAATTGCCCTGTCTGTACTCTCTGCGCTTGCGACGCAAATAAATTGCCGATCGCTTGTTTTTGAGAGCATCTTAAAAGGGATATTCGTATGCTTATGTAATGATTGAAATACGAAGTATGATGTAGAAACAAAAATATTTACGCATCAATTGCCAGTGATAAATCAAATGTGATCTCGCATCAAATTCAAAGATTTTTAAAAAGTCGACACCCAAAAATCAGGTGCTATGATCTTATTGGTTAAACCAGCTAACGCATAAACTAGTCAAAAATAATTTTCTACTCGTTCATATTACAATTATCACAGAACTAATAATAATAATAATTTTATAAAATAAACTTGACGAGATAATTGCAGCTTAAAGAATACTTCACTGCATCACACTTTTTCTTATTATTTCTTCAGTAGATACTTTCGCTTTAAAACAACATAAAAATTAACATTTTAAAATTTTGAACGGTATTTTATGATTTTCTAGGATGCGCAAGAAATTGTTTTGAATCATTTCTATCTGACCAAGCAGGAGCAATTAAAGTTGAAACTTATTTTCCCCTCTGCCGATATTAATATCGCTTAAATCAGGCGCCTTCATTTTTATCGTCGAATCGATTTTGAAGATATCAAAATTTTAGTGTCTAGATGCTTATGTTCAGCTATTCAAACATTCTTTTGCGCTTGTTTTAGCTTAATTCAAGAGCTTTTCAAAAGCATTTTTAAAAAGATTTTTAAAAATGAGTGAAGAATATTTGCTTTGGTTCAGATTAGTAAGAGAAAGTCGAGAAAAATTAAAAATTGTTGTCAAAATACTTTTTCAAAGTTTTAGTTTTAAGACTGGAACTAAGAAAAGTTTTGTTTGCTTACATGAAAAACGGCCACGATTCAGAAACCTAGTATGTGTGTGAGTGGTTTAGATTCAAAGAGCCTTTCTTAAATAATAAATAAACTCGAGTCCTTTTTGCGAGATTGCAATCAAATACATTATGTTTTGAAGAGAAATGTTTAACTTTATGAGATAGCAATAAACAACAGGCAGCAAAGAGAAAAATAAAGTGCATCCTAGAAGAGATGAATTCCGTTGCGATTGCATTAAGCGAGAGAAGAGAGAGAGAAGAGTTCGAAAATAACGCAGGAGAAATGCAATGAAAGCGATCTAATCTGCTTTCACTTTCTGAAAAACTTCGTTTAAATTGCGTACGTGCGTTGCATACTTTATTCTAATCACTCGATTCATAAATTATTAACGCAAATGTTGTGTTTATCGAATTATTGTCACCGCAAACTTTGCATATTTTCGCCGGCATAAAAATTTATGCTTCATTCGCGAGCGAGGCAAAAAATTTGATATTTTAATGAATTCCGCTGAATATTTTGATATTTGCTTCCGAGTTCGAACAATTTTTATACAATAATCAATTCGCATCTGTTCACTGAGAAAATTGCCGGCTTAATTGATCTTTTTTCCGATATTAATTCAGTAAAAAAAACCTTTCATCCTCAACCTATCAACTTAATTACTGCAATTAAGGATCGTTAATTGTTAATTAAAGCTAAAGTTTAGCTATAGCGTTCGTCTTTTTTTCCCAAGTTCTCTTCATATTTCTCTTTAAATAATAACAAAAGAAGAAATTTTTGTATACAAAAAATGAATTTAATGCGTTTCATAAGTACTTTTTGAATAATTAGTTGAAATGAGGGTCATTTAAGATTTAATAAAAACAAACTCGTTAATTAGTGAAGGAGAACAAAGCGAAAATTTCTTTTAATTAAAATGCGCACTCGAAATATTCACAAATCATTACACAGCTTACAAACTTGAGAAAAAGTTTTTGCTGAGCAAAATTTTCATTTTCACTCTTATACGCCACTGATATCACTGCGTTCGCCGTAATTGAACTGCCAAAACTTTTTCAACTCGCTCGATATTTTATTATGAAATACATAAGTTCATTTTCGCGTGTCACCTGTGCTAACAGAAATGTCGAACGAAGCACATTGATTATTTCTGAGTTAATTTACGAAAATCGATTTTCATTCGGCGTTGAAATTAATTTGAGCGAGCGCCTCGACGGAACCGTTTTTTCTTTTATTTCTTTCTTTCTTGTTCACTTAAAGTAAAAAAATTTTTTTTTCTGTTTGCGCGCCCGAATTTCAGAGAAAAGTGCCTCAGACTAATAGCGTTTCGTAAATGCAGCCACTTTTTTTGTTAAATCGTGCGTACGCCATTATTAAAACTTTATGAACTAAACATTAAATTGTATGGCAAAATTTAAAATTAATCTTGAACATTATTTTAAATCTTTATTAAATCTAAACGAGATGATATTTCGTTAAATTAACAAAATGACTGCACTGAGATTTTCGCTTCAGCTTTGCTAACGAAAAAAAAGGAAGTGAAAAAGAAAGTTTAAAGCGAATCAAAAATCTAATTTTAGAAAATTAAAAGTGATGCAAACAATTTAGTGCTTTAATCATTTCTAAAGCTGTTTGAAATTAGATGGATTAAGTCGCTGTTTTCTTTCACTTGCGCCGCTATTTTGTATGCAAATGTTTCATTTCAACAGCGAGAAAATCGCATTCGAAATTAAGATTTACGCAAAGAAATAAGAAAAAAAGTTTTTTCATTTCTTTAAAAATCATAAAAGAGAGAAAAGAGTTTTGAATCCATAACAAACACATTCATTACTTTTATTCATCGGAAAAATTTTTTTGATAAAACAGAGGATTTACAATTTGTCACAATTTTTTGTATATATTTACAAGTTGTAATTTAACAATCTTTTTCAATTGTTTAGAATTTCGTAATCGATTTACTAGAATCAGTATGAAAATTAACGAGAATTCTTTTTTTTAATGATTATCTTCCCTTAAAATTCATTTTTCCTCTTTTTTCATCTTGTGAAATATTCAATTTTTTTTTTAGAGAACAGACGCTCATTCCTTTAAGTTCTTTAAATTGTCAAAATATCCTTTCTAAAAAAAGCAGTAGAATCAACGGATTCTCGAATCATTCGCTTGAATGCTTCGCTTTCATCATTCGAATAACAAATATAACAAAAAAAACGTTTGAGAGTAAAGCTACCATTTAATACTGTAAAAAGGTGACGATTTTCGTGTTATACACCATATATATCAACACTTGTTGTGACCAAAGTTACTTAAAAATTATTGATCGCAGAGAGAGAGAGAGAGAGAGAGAAAACAAGAAAGAGAACATGAATAAAACAGCAGCTGCTGATTTTCCACCTTTTAAGCTGATACTTCCTTCCGAACATTGTGAACCGTAAACAGTTCGCTTTTTGTTTGTTTATTCAACACAAGCTGCGACGCTCGATTTTTTTGAACATATATACACGAGAAAAATTTTTTAAAACCTCGAATATTATTTGTGAACAGTTAAATTTTTTATCAAATAGATGATTTCAAACTGTTTGTCCAGCTCTCTTGTTCCTGTAGTAATTGAGTTTTTGCTCTTTGGCGATTTAGTTAGAGGTAGCAAAAAGTATGAATTAAACATTCGTTCGAGTTAAAAAAAAACTTGAAAAAGTCTAAAAAGGCTTTCGAGTCAAGTGAAAATCTGAAAAACTTTTTTTAAGGCTTTTTGTTTTTAGAAGATAATCCAGTGAACATCTCCTCTGCACAGTGTTTTCTTCTGTTTGATCAATTATTCTGAAGTGACTTTGATCACTTCTAATCACACGGTTTTTCGCTGAAAACAGCCCCCAACATGCTTTTCTTAGTCCAAAATATCAGTTTCATAGTCTTTTTCCTCTCCAAGACCCTCGTCGGGAGAACTCTTGAAATTAGCCTCCAACGCTAGTGCAGCTACCGAACCTCCAACGCCACGACACCAACTAGTCGCGTTGCCCGACGCCGGTTTGATGTTGTACCTCATGCCTTTCAACGATTTTTGCGGCATTCGAAGCGTGGCGTAATTGTTGTAGCCATTTTTTAGTTGACTAGCGCGAGGAGACATCGTAGACATCGTTGCAGGTCCGACTGAATGTGCGAGTAAACTTTCTTTGGCAATAGCGGACGACGAAATGGTGGCATTCGATGAATAACGAGCTTGAGGATAATCGTTGCTTTTTGACTGTTCAATAAGCTGAAACTCGTCCGGATTTTGTTGCGATGGCCGCCTTCGAAATTTCCACGATTCTGAAGAGCCATCGTCAAATTTGTTTGTATACGAAGAAGACAATGTCGAAAAATGGCTTGTAGGAACTGCGTCCGTCGAAACAAAAGTTACTTGCTTCGGTTCGCGAATCGTTGACGCTGAAACCACTTTTTCGACATTCTCTGTGGACAATTTTCGACGAGCGACGGGCAATGAAGCGTTCACAGTAGACACATTTTCGGCCTCATTACACCTTTTTACTCTACTATTTATAAATTGATCACAAAAAATGTTGCGACTGTAGCCCTCAAGGCACTTGTCCACGGGAACGGCATCCGTCTTCACATCGTCTTCATCACAGTTAACTTGATTATTGCCGTCTAAACGATTGGTTTCGGCCACTTTCACAGTCGTATTCGTCGCGGAGGAAACATTGTTCGTCGAATTTCTTCGACTCGGCGGCAACGAACTATCGTTTGATAATTTGTTCATCGACACACTGTTTATGCAATTGTTCTGTTCGCGTTCGACCGTCGAATAAGCGATTGTCGCGTTTTGAGTTGCGGTCGACAAATTTTTCTCTCTGTCCTCGGACGTGAGCACAGCGGTCAACGCGATTGATTCTTTGTTGCGAAGTACAAAGAAGCAAACGACGAGAAAGAGAAAGAGGAAAACAAAAAGCAATCCGAGCACAATGCCGGCCACTTCTTCGCCGCTGAATTCGGCGACAACTTCTTTCTTACGCGGAATCACGCTCAAGATGATATCGTAGGACGCATTTCCAGCTCGGTTTGACGCCAAACATGTGTACCTGTAAAAGTAAGTAGAAAGACAAAGTGAGATGATAATTTCACACTGTTCGAGCGATTGAGTTTGACACGAGATATAAACACAACGTTACATGCACTTGAAATAAGATCGAGTTACTAATGAATGCTCTCGACCTATAAAAGAGGCTAGAGTACGAACGCTTCGAGTCGCGTACCGCGCTTTTTTCGCTTTTCTTTTATTGAATTCGAACGAGTGTCACTTTTATGACCTTTCGAAATGCAATTTAGATTCGAAGACAAGTAAATGAGAAACATTTCGCCCGAAATGGCTTTCGGGAAGAGTGGAGGTTCGCGTTCAAAGGCTTTTTCAATTAAATCTTTCATTTACTGTACATTTTATCTGCTTCTCTACTTTCTACACTTTTGCGGCCGTTTTGCTTTCATAGCGACATTCTCGATCAAAGAGATGTTCAAATTTCAGTCGCTAAATTTAATTAAATGCTTTTTTTGTTTAACATCGATTTTTGAATGATACTACGCGGCGATCAAACAGCGCTTCTCACAAGTTAATTTAATTATACTTCATTAAAGAAAGAAATTTCTAGTGCGCGTTGAAAATCGCGTAACAATACGATTTCACGCCAAAAATGCTACGAAGTATTCGCTTTTTAATTATCTAACTCAACCAGAGGCTTGATTAAAATTTGAGTCTCGACTTCAAGCCAATAGCCTCCCACTTTTGAAATGTCACCTACTTCAACTTCAAATCAAACGCAAAGATTGAAACTCGAGCCTTTTCGCTCAGCAAAACCGTTTCCTAAGCGATGTGGGCGAATCATTCGAAGCGCAGAACTTTCGTCTCACTCTTTTTAATGAGCGCCTAAAAATTTTGCTATTTTCGAAACAAAAGCAACTTCAATTATTAAAATACTCTCTAATTATGCGCTTTCGCCATTGTTTCGCCTAACGACGGCAACGAAAAGCGATGAAATTTTAAATAGTTTTGAATGCTTTTTCGCTTTTAATTTGTCGCTTTTCTTATTTTCAAGCTTTCTGGTCGCTGTTCTCGCTGCTGTTAATTACTACATTGACGCAAATTAATTCGAATTAATTTGTGAACGGGTTGACAATGCAAATTAATTGCTACTGCGAAACGCAGTCTTTTTATTTATTAGCGCTTCTTGTTTTTCACTGTAGCGAGAGCACAATGGACACAATGTTATGCTGATTGAATTGCTCATTGCGACGAGTGGAAAAGCATGAGTACGGGTTATCGATAGGAAAGCGAGAGGAGAAAGTAGCACAGAAGCGATCCGAGAGACATACTCTCTCACTTGTCCCGAAGGATCAGTTCTTTCTTCGTTAAATTCATGACTGTTTTTCATTCCATTTACGTCAAGTAAAAATGCCGAGAAGCTGTCAACACACGCGAAAATATCAACTGTCAAACATTATAAATATCCCGATTTCGGAAATAAACGGTAACGTAAACTTTATACGATTCGTTTTACGTTCAATCACGCGTCAAAAAAAGGCAGTGCGCTTCGATACGACCTAAAAATTTTCTCTTTTTTTACTATGAGAAAATAAATATTTTTTTCTCTTTCGTGTGGTGCACTTTTCACTTTAGCGCAATGTCTTACCGATTTTTCTTTTCTATCTCTCACTCTTCTCACTTCGAAGTCGCACTTAAAACTCGCTGCTTTATCCCGCATTTCGCTTTCAGGCGAAATAAAGCGAAGTCGAAATGGAGCGAATCTCAGCCGAGGCACTATATTAGCGCACAAGAGAAAGCAAGCACAAGTGCATTTTGAGCCATTTGAAATTAAGCAAATGAAGTTTACCTTCCATTATCCTTCTCCAGTGCGTTGATAATGTAAAGCGTGGAACTTTTATCGGAAATCCTGACCGTCTCTTTAATGAGGTACATTTGTTTTCCGAACGACATTAAGGATAAATTGCCAATAAGTCGTCCTTTCCATTGCCAATCAATATCAGAACTCGGCGAAGAGATCACGCGACAAGTAAGACTTGCGTTTTCGCCTTTCGTTTTTCGGCGCCGAGCAAAAGAGAAGAAGAAGAACAAAGCGAAAATTAGAAAACAAAAAAGTTCAAATAATATTAACAAGTTAGTTAAACTAATTAAAATCTTTGTTCGATGGCTTCCTATGGTTTTGTACTTGTCAAGTGCAAAATTTGCGATAAGGTTTAACTTGTCAAGCGAAGCGTGCTTATCTTTCTGATCTTTTTTCTCTCTTCTCTGCTTTTGAAACTTCAAATTGCCTTCTTCTTGTACACATATTCAGAGAAGCGAGGCGAATTATACAAGCAAATTATGTTTCGAAGCCGAGCAGCAAATTTTTTAATTAATTTCCACCTCTTCACGTTTTTAAGTTGAAAATTAAAATAAAATTTGAAGCGATGAAAAAGCTCTCAAATGTGATAAGCTAAAGCGATTCGCTTTCTATTAGATTTTATCTTTTCTATTTCTTCGACTTAAGCGCGTTTTATTTGCTCAATTTTTTTTTGTAATAAAATTTTGAATTTAGCTAAAAATAACGGCAAGAAATGGCAATGCAAAGAAGTGAATGCGGATTTTCGTCTTTAACAACGATTAAAAGCGAAAAAAAATCGCTGAAAGCTATAGTTTACCGATAGGTCCGAGAGAACAGAAATGAGAAGAAATAGGCGAAAAGAATGTGCCACGGCACATGAAAGAATGAAGAGAAGTTGTGCTTTCTCATATTGTCTTCTTATAATTCAGCTTTGATCAAAGAAACTACATTAAACGTTCGCATTTTAGAAGTTTTACTTTGCGCAATGCTACAAATTTAGAGCTACTTCTAATTACTTTGCCTTTGAAAGCGAGAAAAAGCAATTTCCATTTCCATTGTCTGCATTTCTGTTAACTTACAGAAAAGAAGAAGGAAAAAGAATGAAGAAAACGCTTTGTGTGCAGAGAAAGCAGTAAGAAATGAGAGAAATAAAAGAAAAGAAGAAGAAAAACAATGATAACAGTTAAGGTACCTTCGTAAACGACCATCGATTCGCCAATTGATTCGATGATCGGTGGACAAGCGAAATCTTCCAGCTCAAGCTTCGACCAGGACACATCTCGCAAACGCTGCGGTTGTCGACACGACGGCGGTGAGCTTAACGGTATGTTCTGCTTCGCCATCATCGCTTTTAAATCGCGAAGTCGGCAATCGCAGTGCCACTCGTTTCCGTACAGATTAAGCTCGTTTAGGGATGGAAGCGTTTCGATGATAAAACCCGATAAATCTCTGTCGACGAAACGATCGTTTTAGGGGCAAGAGTAAGAAGAAAAGCCAAAAAAGTAAGAGCAAAGAAGGAAAGCGGTGTTTGTGCGGATTACGCTTATAATGTTAAAAACTGCGATACACATCTACACCATCTATTTATTGATGTAATCCATCGTCCAAAATAAAGATTATTTTGTTTTACCTGAGCTTATTTCCATTTAGATGCAAATGCCGCAAGCTTTTCAGACCCTCGAACGCGTTCGCAGCCACGTATTCGATTTGGCAATTGCTTAAATCTAAACCGCGAAGACTGCTTAAATCGACAAACGAAACATTTTCTAAGCGTGTGATCGGATTGTTGTTCAAGTAAAGTTTGCTCATTATTCGACACTCTTTCAACGCTTGAGTCGGTATGCGATCGATGAGATTATGGCTGAGATCCAGTTCGACCACGTTGGACACCGAGTAGAAAGCGGCGTTCTCGATTCTCGATATCTGGCATCTAAAAAAAGAGAGAGAAGAAAATGAAAATGGAAGAAGAGTGCGATTTTGAGTGAAATATAAACGAAAAACAAAGCAAATTTTCACCTCATTTGAATGCTCAATTTAACTTGTGTATGCGAGTCTCACTTTAATTTGCATTCATAGCTACGAATTTTTTTTTTCTCGATGTTTGCATTTCACTGAGCGAGAATCTCGTACTCTCACTCATTTACGTTGTTTGCTTTTTCAATGTAATCTTTGAAAATCAACAAATTGAAGAAAAAATTTTTTTTCATTACTTAACAACTTGGCGAGCGCTCACTACTTTATGCACGCTTTCGAGCGAAATGTGCGTAAGCGAAACGAGCGAAAAGAAATTAATGTACATTCTGAATGCACACGAATTCACACCCAACATCCTTATTATCATCTGAACGTATCCTTTTCTTCATCTCAGCTCATTCGTCTTTTTGCCTCACTCTTGCGTTCTCATCTTCTCTCCCTCGCCTCAACATAGTCTTTCGCGAAAAAGCTTCGACGAATTCGATTACGCTTAACTTTTACTCGTTGCAACTGAAGTGCGTCTATAAAATTCTTCTTCTTTTTTCATCTCTTTAAATTGCAGATGCAATTGAATCACTTTTAAAGCCTTCGGCTAAAGCAAATGCGTATGAGCAGAGAGAGGAAAGAGGGAGAGAAAGAAGAACGAAATAGAAATCAGTTTCTAACACTTTCTAAATGCGAATAAAGGCTAAAAGAGTTTGCGAACAATTCGCTTCCTCAGCGCTTCTTCTTTCTTTTACTTTCTCAAAAAGTGTCTCGTCGTTAAAATAAATTTTTCAACGCAAATTGTGTATTTTAGTGCATTTTGCAATTAAAAGAAAACAAACTCGCGACTCGTTTGGCTGTAAGAACAGCGTTTAAACAGCGATTTAACACTTTGAGAAAAAAACGGTTTGCAATAATGGTGTCTAGAACTTATTTGTTGGAATAGAAAAAAGCGAAAGTTTTTCTTTCAAACGAGAAGCCGTAATTCGCGTTGAAAAAAAGCTGCAAAAATTCATTACGAATGCGAGCTTTCAAATCTGCTAATTATACACAAGCGGCGAGAGTGCAGTCGCTTTGAACTAATCCATCGCCAGCTATGCATTTAAACAAACATTTTGAGTTTGAAAAATTAAATTAATTTCGCGCATTAAGCAATGCGTAAAGAGGAGATAAAAATAAATTTTCTCATTTATTTAGTTTGCATATTGTGTTTTCATTTCAAGAGCGACTTCTCAGACGCTTTTCGCTTCACTCTCTCTTCTCACGACTCGTACGATGGAATTTTGTGCGCAAATATTTCATCGCTCGCTTTAACTCGCATAAAAAATTTAATTAAATTCAGTTTTTTACATATTCGATTATTGCAATTATAATTTTAATCATAGCAATCTTTTCGATTATTGACCAAAATAGGCTTGTGGCTATGCGAATAATCATTCCACGCTTGAAATGCTCACAGCCAAAAAATGTTAATACGCCAAGTTTGCGACAAACCGTGAAATTTCAGAAATTACATTAGAAATGCTTTGCTTAATAATCCAAAAGCAAAATATTTCTGCATTTTAGTTTCAATTAATAAAAAAACTCATTAAAACTTGCTTACTATTAGCGGAAAATTATAAGCAGAAAGTAACTTTTAAATCGCGCTTGATGAATGTTATCATTATGATTTGCTCGACGAAATATCGCAGGTAAGAGCTTTAGGAACTCGCTTATTCTCTCAGCAAACTTAAGCATTAGATTGTAACTTGGATACAGCATTTATCTCCAAGTAATTCCCAATGAAGCATCGGATTCATGTCAATGTTTTTTTTTTAGTTTTTTCAAACTTATAAAGTTGAATTCGATCGTAAGTATATTTGGTTTGTAGTTTCATTTCTTCTTTTTTTTCTACATTTTCAAATAAAGTCGAGGTATTGAATGATAGAAGTTCAAAAATGAGTGTCGCATAGCGTTTTCTATCGACTAATCATATGGAGAGATTAATTTCGATTTATAGATAATCAACTTTCATTTCCTGCAATCTTAAATAAGACTAAATCACTGAAAACAGTTTGTTTGCCATTCGAATGATGTTTAAGAAAACGCATTGAGAAAAAAACAAGAGAAAAGAGCAAGCGTTTAATCTCTAAAAAATGAATTTCAACAGAGTATATAAACTTTAATTCTTGTTGAGACTCTTAATTTTCGCAAAACTATTTCATAAATTCTAAATTCAGTTTTTTTACGAAATCTATATGCTCGTTATCAGTCTCAAACCTTTCTTTTATTATTGAATTATGAATCGATACAAAGTCAATTGTAACAAAATATTGCTTACTGCAATGAGATTTAACTGCTTGCAAAAAAAGAAAAAATTTTATTGATCGGATGTTAAAGTACGATCACGTCAGCAACTTACAAGCCTGCAAAAGCATCCAAATTAGACCTGCTCAGTTTATCTGAATGAGGAAGAGCAAATTAAAAGACTTAAAAATTCAAAAAAACAAAAAAGCGAATTTTTGCAAAACAAAGTAGTGAAAATTGTGAATCTGCATTTTCGCGCAGTGCAATCTGCTTTTACCGAATTGATTTTTTCTTTTATTCACTTTTAAATTGTAATTGCTGCAAAACAACAAAATGAAATAATGCAGTTGCATTGTTAATATTTTTACAAATTGTGCTTCAAATTATTTCATTGATTTTTCTATTTCCATCTACAAACAGCAAACTCGTTATATATTTTCAAAATTACTACTAATTAAAACGTGTAATTAAAACATATTTTTTTGCTAGTCGATATGGAAAAAAAAGAATTTGCTGCGGAGCGTAAAATTTTAAGATAAACTTAACGCAAATGCAATGCAACTTATGATAAATTACAATAATATGTGAATAGGAGCGAAAACAGCGTTGAAAACACGAGTAGGACGCGGCTGAAAATTGACAGAGTGTGAGAGATGTTCAGAAGTGAAGAAAATTCGAGTGAAAAGACGTGTGAAGAAGAATTATAATTTAGCGCTTGTTTAATTGCTTTTCGCGTACGAAATGACATTTTTGCTCGAATAATAAGCTTGTTAAGAATTTATCGCTTGACGTTGTTTTGAATAAGATCGATGCGAGTAAACAGTAGGCGCGCAAGCATAAAACTCTTGTATATTATAATATCTCACTTTAGCAATTTTTGTTTGCCACTTTTTTTTAATGAAAGTGTTATCTTCGAAACATTGCATGTGTAGCCATTTAAATTTGAAATATGAAAAAGCAAATATGTGTGAAAATTAATTTTAAAAGCACACGCAGGCATCTTGTCTACGGTGAACTGTTTTCTACATAAAATTTTGCTAAAGTAAAACGTTTTTACAAATGATACATAAAATCGATTTCAATGTTTTTCTCGAAAAACTTTTTTCTTTGCAACGAATTTCTCTGTGAATTCGAAATTTAAATGCAAACTTTTGTTCCTTAGAAGCAAATTAGCATCGCTCTACGTTTTTCTTATGAATGTATACGAAATGATTGAAAATATGCTTCTCAATAATTGATGCAGGCACACAATTCATCTATGAATAGAAATTGATTTTTGTGAATGAACACTTCACGAGCATTATAAATGAGTTTTTTAAAAAAGGAAAACTTTTTGTTACTCCGCTGCCTTCGAGTTCGCCTCTCCAAACTTATCAATTATGAAAAATCTAACAAAGCGCTGAACGCAGGCCTTTTAAGCCCACAGTTTCGTGAAGAGCGAAAGAAAAAAAAACTCGATAATAATGCTCGAAGATAGTCGATGCATCCATATTTTAGATCTTATCGTCTGTCAAGAATTGTTTTTAACGTCGAAATTCCGAAGAAATTCAATCTTAGTGAGTCTTGCTTTGTGATCGATTATTTTTCATTTACGTACAATAGTAGCTAACAGCAATGCATTTGATTTATGCTTAAATTGCCTCGTGAGTGAAACTTCAAAATTTGATCGATCAATAGCTGAAACTTCAAAATTTCGCCCAAATTAGAAAAATCAACTCCAACTCAACGATAGATTTTCTTATTTGTATGCAAGCAAATTGTTTCAAAAGTTAAACAATTTCAACTTTCTTCGTTAATTATGAATAAACGCATCAATTACTTGCTTTTAAATTGAATTAAAATTGTAATGGAAGTCAATAAATAAAGAGCTGATTTTAAAGTTAAACATTAATTAAACTTTCATTTTACCGATTCGTACCTGTACTTATTCTGAGCTGGAAAATATTATCAAAATGGGATAAAATTTCACAATAATTAAAAAAGTTAAATTGAAAATTTCAAAAACAAAACGCGCGCTTCTGTTTCATTTCAAATCTCCAAATCATCATAATAAAGTTGTATAGAAAATTTTTTAATTAAAAAGCCTGCGCGAAAATGAATTATTATTTCACATTTGAACGTCAAAACATTTTGAATAAATATTTATAGTGCTAGCAGAACAAATAAAAATATTCGAGAAAGAGACTCAACAAATAGTGTCAGTTAAATGCCTTTAGGACAATTGCTTTTGTCAAGCAACTGTTTAAGTGTGAATTTCTTGCGAAAGTAGTCTTTATAACTTATCAAGCCTACATTTTTAGATTTTACTTAAAAGCTTTTGAATTTCAATGAGCAAAAATAAAAGCTTTGATACAAACGATTATTCTTTGTTCAAATGAAGCGGAGAATTCATTAAGAAGATCATTTAATCTAGGAAAAGTTGCTGATAAAGGTGGTATAATTGTTTCGCAACGATCGATCTACAAAATGATTTTTCTTCACTTTGCCATAATTTCTCTTTTGAAAATCATTACAAATAAAAAAACTATTTTTTCTTGTTTGTTCAATTCTATCTTTAAATACAATTCTCGCTCGAAAATTTGAACTTAAGAATCATGACAGAGAAAACGACTATTTACAAAGAGGAAGCGTTATTATAAATTCTTTTTTCAGCCATTAAGTTCTTGGATAATATCGCAGTAACTGAAAACAAATTGAATCTCATTACAGTGTAGCAACGAAGTCGCAGCGGACACATAAATTCTCGAAAGCAAAAAAAATTTATGAGCGTTTTTGTGCACGCATTGAGTTAAATAAAAAAGACGAAAAGTGTGTAAAAAAATTTGCAAACGCATTCAATTTTTACTTAATACAAAAGCGTCCGACTTAAATTTTTCAATCAGAGAGCAAACACTCATTATATGAATTGATGCTGAGGCAATAAAGCTGACCATTGATTAAAGTTTTTTCTTCAACGCTCTATTGGCGAAGTTGAGTCTAAACTACAAAACCAAATTGAGACAAAATAAGTAAATCAAATCTAGCGTTCAAGTATCCGTCAGTAGAAATAAATGAGATTTCAACAGAAATTGCGCTCGTTTTTTACAATTACTCTTCATTTGCTTTTCGCTTTTGTCGAAAACATTTCTCGAAAATTGAAAGAAAGAAAGCAAAGTGAAAATTTCAAAATTTCCTTTAGATTTTCAACTGAATTCATTATTTCGATTTTGCACTCTCAAATTGGCTTTCACTCTAAATAGTCGAGTATTTACTTCGCTTTGATCTTATAAAAATTTAAGCGAAAATCGAGATTTGCTGAAAGTAGCCGAGTTAAATCTTGCGCGAAATGATTTCAGTAGAAAATGATTTAAAAAAAATGGCAATCGCAATAACGATAAATTTTTGCTGCACCGCATGCTGTTATATAAGCTCTTTTCTTTATTTAATTTTCGTTATCTTCTCGTTTTTGCACTTCGAGAAATTTTCGCCAAAATTTTCAATAGCGAGATAACAATTTTTCACTATCTACAGGCTGTATGGAAAGAGGTTAACATGAACAATGTTAAAATTGAATTATAGTAAAGACAAAGGTAAAAATAATTACAAATTCATTTGCAAAGAAAAAAATGTTTTTGAATATTTTTATGAAAATTTTTCATTTTAAAATCTTTCCACACAACCTATTATATCTCCAAAACTGAAATTAATCATTCATAATTAAAATATGTGAATACATGACCAAATAAATAAATGATAAAAGTTAATGAAAAAATTTTTGTTATAATTTTACTTTACGGACCGAATCGAGAAAATTAATTTTGGAACACTTTTTTTAGTATATCAGAGACGAGAAGTTCAAAAATGACATTCTTTTTTCGGCAACTTACCATTCAAAAGTAAGGATAATTTAGGTTACGTTAG
>NCKU01001989.1:0-21413 GCA_003675995.1 Dinothrombium tinctorium
TATTTGTAATAAATTAATGCATGCTTAGGGTATTGCAGTTAAGTATCATTTACATACCGTATACTTTTTTCTGTCGGGAATAGTACTCAATCTTTAAATCTTAAAAAAGCAATTTTGGACAAAATCACATTGATGTACTTCTAACTCAAATATATATGACTTTTCGTTTTTCAAATTGTTTTAAATGAATTATTCAATGAATGAAGAAAATGTATGGTCCTATTAAATGTTGTAAAAATTTTTAAATTTACCTACAGCGCATGCAAATAAATAAATCTTTGTGCAAGTCCAGTTAAGCCAAGTATTATTTATAAATTTTACTCATCGAGAAAGTTGTAATGATTTATTTATTTATTTATTTATTACTTTTTATTGCAAYTCATACACGAACTCAAAATTATTTTTGTTTAAAAAATTAAATTTTTGGCGTGAAATAATTTCTATTAATAAAATTCATAGCCCTCTTGATAAATAGAACTTAGATTTATAAAATAATCAATAAGACAAAAAAAAAACAATTTTTCTCAATTTTTCATACGTAAATTTTTTTTGGTTAATCGCTTGAGAATTATTGAACCACTTTTGTATAAATCGAATTCATTATATATTGCACAAGCTTTACAAGTTTAATCAGCAATCGAATATTAGAAGTTTATGAGTCCCCACGTATTTGAAACTAAACCAAATCCTAAAATTCATTAGAACTTGTGCTTTGCAAGATTTTAAAACTTTAGAGCTGTATACGATTCATTGACAACAATGATCAAAAAATTTTGACCATTTTTGCCTTTAATTATTTTACAAAACCCTCACGCATTTCAAATTCTTTTACTAAAAAATATATTCAAAATGAGAAGCAGAATTCAAAATGATTTTTATTGATTATTTAAATTGTTTCATGTAATAAAAAATTAAAACTTTCTTCTGTTGTGGAGATATTTTTAAGTTTTTCACCTATCAGAATACGACTGTGCGCAGTGATCGATCGGATGAACACCCCCCCAAAAAATTTTTTCCACAACTGTAGACATAACCACAGCCAAACTGAAGTAAATATTAGCACTAATGACGTGTTTGTGTGAAAATTCGTTTTTGTTAAATGCAAACAATAGAATGAATTTCTAATAAGCTTAGTGATTGCTGTTTTAAGAAGCAATTAACGAAATTGTGAACGATGTTTCTGCTTTGGAGCAAAAAGAAAAATCAAGAATTTAAGCCGGAAAATCCGAAGGTTTATGATCATGCCAAGAAATCGAATAATTCTTTTGCGTTCGTCGATTTCGTTCCCGGAATGACGGGAAGAAGGGAACAAAGCATCGGAGAACCAGAAGGATCGGTTGAATTTAGCACATTTCGGTCAGTAACATAAAAAATTTTCAAAATCAATTTATTTAATTAAAAAATTTATTATTTAAGCGCTTTTTCTTTTCTCAAACTTCTTTCATCTCAAGCTGAAAATTATCATTCAGGTGCACCATTTTGAAATACTAAAAAACAGTTTTTTAAATTTATTTACGTCTCCAGAAAAAAAGATTTATACGAAGTTTAAACAATTAAACAAAACAAAAATATTTATCTACATAAAACAGTTCTCTTAAAATCATGAATATATAAAAAATAAATTTAATCGATAAAAAATTTTTTGTGTTTCTGTTATTGTTGCTGTTAGTTGCTATTTGCAACTTTGAAAGGTTCACAGTTTGAAAAGCACTGCAAACCTTTAGTTCATCTGTGTGATTAAAAATTAGAATGCAATTGAATTGCGAAAAATGATCATAAAAATCGTTTGATTTTGCCGATTTTAATTTTTCAACTTAAGATTCTAGTTTTTATCTTTAAAAATAATGAAAAATGAAAAAAAATTGTCATTACAGTTTACTTTTATCAATAAATTAAATGAGAACTTACGTTTCTTTCTTAAAATCATAATTATATAAATTAAGAAATGCGGTGAAATTAAATTGATTAAACGCACTTATGTTAATTAAGTAATTAACTTTAATGAAATTCAAAGCACTATTAAGCTTCATCTATGCAGAACATACTTCAAAATTTTTTCTGATCATTTCTGTTCACAGCTTCTACTCTTTAACTTTGCTATCTTAAGAATCTCTCACTATGCTTTTACTCTGTTTTCCTTTCACTTTTAAATCAACATTCAAAAAATCTGTCATTTTACTTAAAACATGCTTCACTGCAATGCGACGCAGTAAAAGATTTTTGCGACAATGATAAAGGCAAAAAATTTTCAAAACAGCATCACAATTTTTCTCAGAACTCTAAAATTATTCATTTTTATTAGAAATATCAAATTATACTCAACTATGCAGACATTTCATGTAAATTAATTTATAATTTCATAAGTTTCATAAAGTTTCTATTTACTTTGAAACTCTTTTCTATAAAAATTTTCTCACTTTTGATTTATTTCTTAATATAGTAAGTAAATTGAATGCTCAAGAGAACTCGAAGTATTGCTCGATTCATTTAATTCTTGTAATGAAATCATTTTCACATTTGACGATTTCTATTTAGTTTCTATTCAATGTTCATATTGTTGAAATCAATGAAAATCTCTTAGTTTCGCTTAGTCTTAAGCGAATTTGTGTAAGCCGAAAACAAATGCGTTTTTAAATATTGAAATTAAGAAAGGTTAACAAAGATAAAAATCATTTTGTTCGTTTTGCTTGCTTAACAAGAAAATTTCCTTTTTAAAGTAGCAATATTTGATATTTTAAGCGAAGTTTTATCCACTTTTAATGACATAGAAACTAAGTGCATACATTACACGTTTAGTCTAATCAATAGTAAGGAAGCATTAAGTTTGAAGACACAAAATTGGATCATCAAGGTTCGGCCTTCTTTTTATTTTATCAATTAGATTGCGATCAAAACATTTGATGTTCTCTATTCAACACTACTATCAAGCTGTCTCGTAGCAACTACACTATTAAAGTTTTATGCAGACGCATTTTCGTCAAGGTTTATTTTGTGCTAGTATATGGTTCTGTTCGCAATCGTTTTTTCAAGCGAAGCGTGCAGCAACTCCGGCGTCAAAAGATTGTCTGAACTGAAAACTGTCAGGAGCATTAATTTTTCAAACTTTACAAAAGCTAAAAATGTCCACGCAGACAACAGAACACAAAATGATTACTAGATCGCACCAGATATCAAAAATCACTTTTAATTAACTTACGTTTTTTCTTGCGGAAGTACTTTTATGACTCAGTTTCAATTTAATTTAAATTCAGCGTGAACATAGCTCTCGGTGTGCACATTAGGAGTCGTCCGCGTCATAGCTGTGACAATACACGTGAAGGCAGAGATTAGAGTTAGAGCTTTACAATTAAATCTATTACAAAAGTTTTTTTTCGAATCCTAGTAAACATCTAAACCGATAGGTATGAGCTTGTTTTTCATGTGAAACGACTAAAAATTAATTTTTGCGCTACTTTTATTTAACATTTTCAAGTCACTCCAATGAGAAATCGCAAGATGAGTGCATTCATTTAAAACAAATCGATAAAAATCAGTTGAGATGTTCGCCTGCAATCTAAAAACAAATTTTTTATTATAGAAAGTTCGCAATCTTTCGCGTTCATTTGTTAACACCTGTGATGAGTTCTAAGTTTGATTTAAAAAATGGGATCGAGCCGTGAAAATACTTTCGTTTTAACCTTAGATTTTATTCACTTGAAATTTAATTTATAATAATTTCTAGAGAAGTAATAAAAACAGCGAATGATTGGCTTCGCGCTAATTCGGAATGGGAGGTAATCGCTTGTGAAATTGTCAGTCTCTTGCATAAACTAAATGAAACCAATGCTTTGGTCAAAGTTGATAATTCATCTAATGTTGACTTCAAGCATCAGAACAGTTGCTTCTTGAGGTCACTTAGGTTTGTAAGCAATATGTTTGGATTAAAATGATTTCAATCTTCATCAGATTGTGGATAAAGAGAAAGCAACAGTCCGATAAAAGTTCTGCGTGTCAAGTGTTAAATTATGTCGACTTTACACCGGACAAAAGTGGCGAGAAGTTTGAATCAGTTACAGACATTGAGCAAAAAGTGAACGAATCACTGGCGAAGAATGAAATCAAAGGGAAAATTATCTCAGTTGAGTTTATGGTACTCGAAGCAGATGTAAAATGGTCAATAAATCCTGAAAATCCTGTCTGTGATCCGTCCTCGCCAAGATACGTTACAAACGTACGAATAATCTTCGATGAAACTTCAGCAGCAGTCACAGAGAAAATAGGCAAGTGCTTCTTCATTTTTCGTGTTAAAAAAATCGGAATTAAACTTGAAAGAGAGCAAATAAGTTGATAGATAAAACGTGTGGCTTATATTCATCCATTTTTCAAACTTCATCATTAACTTTGTCTTAAAATCGTATTAAAATTTTGAAAACAATTGTTTTCACACGCGACTTTAAGAGTGAAACTTCTTTTTAATGTAATATAAAAACTGACTCAATTCAAAAAATAAACGGCCATAAAAATGGTCAAGTTCATCTTTTAACAAATAATAAGTTTCCTTTTCCTTTATTAACAATTTTTGATTATTTTTATTGTCTTTAATAATGATTGTTATTGCTCTTGAGAAAAGAGTCATAAACGATATGTTCGAAGTGATTCGAAGGATTTGGCTCACTTTCAGATATTCAATTCTCTGTCGATAATGAATCGCTCGCGTGTCTTGTTTTTGAGAGAAAAATAATCAACAGCTTCTCGCTTGAAAGTTTTGGAAGAGTATAAATAATTAAATAATAATCTGATTCAAATTCTCAACGGCATAAATTTCTTTTATTTAAATGTTGATGGAACATAGAATGAATTCAATAATAGCTAGAAACCAGAAAGCTTTAAAAAGTTTAAATGAATGGCAACACAAATAATAAGACTGAAATAATACGAATTAATATGAATGAAAAGAATTAAATTAAAAATATTTTGATAAAAAGTAATTTCTAATAATTTTTAGCGCGAAAAACAATTTTAAATAATCATAAAATGATAGAATTCGTTATCTTACAAAATACGTAAAATTTAGATTTAAATTCTGAATCTCTACAACAACATTTCGCAAGATTTTCCAACGGTTACTAACTTTTATTGAATTCGTTATATCCATCAATGTCTCAATTTGATCAATAAAGAAATATAGGAATTTAATTAATTGCTGTTGAAAATTTTAATAACTCTTTCATACACTTACAAGAAAAATTCGAGAAGCGCCACTCACCGATGCCAAACAAATTCAAAATACATAAAAAGTTTATACAATTAATTTTACTGTAATGACTCCCCTTAACCGACTTGTTGGTTAAATTAAAATGATATAACAAAAATACTTATAACAAAAATCGAAAATAATGCTTAACCGACTTTATTTCGAAATGTTCGAGGTAAAACATGTTTGAAAATTTTAAAACCACATAAAACGAATTTACTTTCGTAAAAAAAACGTGCAGTTTCGTTCATATTTATTTCCAATTTCTTACCCAAAACCAAGTTCTAAACGAATTTTGCTGATAAGGTAACAGATTAAACTAAATGAAGTTGTGTTTAAGTTTGAATAGTTTTTAAAATCGGGTTCTCGATTAAAAATTTAATAAATCATCATTAATATGCTATTCTTCATCACTTTCAAAATATAAAATTTTCTACTTAATATGTCTGTTTATTTCGATGTTGTCTGAAACTAAGTAAAAATCGAAACATAATAATTTGCATTTACGGCGCGTAAATATGGTGAATTCAAGCATAGATTGTAATTATTCTATTCTGAAATACGTATGACGTATAAAAGTGAATTGAGCTTTTCAATGCAAAATTCATTATTCATTAAAGTTGGAAGAAACACTGAAATAGATAACAAAACATTTCGTTGCTTGTTGTGACGTATAAAAATGTATAATGCAAATATATAAAAGCAAATAATGTGATTTTCATCGGCCGAAAATACTTTTACAACTATTTTTACATCTCATCAAAAGTCATTCCAAACTTAACTTCTCTTTATTCAAATTTTGACAAATAAATCTACTTCAAAAGATTTATTATTTATTTTTAAAGATATTAAAGATCATTTTTTCTATTGAAAGGTATTCAGGATTTTATACCCTCGCGAATTGGAAAAGGGGGAATATTTTCAAGACCTCGTTTCGACGATATGACAACTACAGTTGGAAAGGCGCAAAAGTGGATTGTCGATAATGGTATCGAGCGTATTCTTTACGCAAAATCCATGTTAGCAAAACTAAAGTCAAGTAAGTTCTACTTTTTTGTTTAACCGTTTTTTATTTTTTATCTTGTGGCGTGCACAGCGCACAAGACCACGTAGTCTTTTGCACTGCACTTTGCCACATACAACAACACACTCACAGTCCGCTCACTGATTGCAAATTGTTTACCAGTCCTGCACACACATATAAAAGCAGAAAGCGAAATACGCATTTCGCTGCTTCTCTCGCTGCCTTCGACGCTACTTCCGCGGGTGCGACTGCTGTCGCCGTTCTCGCAACCGTTCGCACGCCGAACAACGCCCGTATCCGCAACCGTTCGCGTACGCCAAATGCCTCTAGTTAATTCTGTTTTCTTTTCGTTTCCGAATTGTGAATTGTTAATCTTTGTAAACGACGAGTTTTCGAGCTTATTTTACTAATAAAGCGTTTAATCTTAAACCCGTTGCGCATCATTTCAACCTTGTGACGATTAAGGGCCCGCGATCGTCACAATCTACACTATAAAATTTCGCATTTATCGATTTGATATGACAATAATTTTATCTTTAAGCGACGAAATTTTGTTTTCAAAACTTAACAACTCTCATATCAAACAATTTTTGAGTAAAAATTGAACTAAAAAATGTTGATTTTGTAATTAAAAATTTAATAGATTTGTAAATTAACTCTGTCACGAGAAAGGTTACTATAAAATTTGTATAATAAAACTTGTGTAAGTTAGATGGGTGATAAGTATGATTTTTCAATTAAAAAAATTAAATTTTTGGTTGAATTTTTAGTTAAATAAAGTTTGATTATTTCAGAATTCATTTCATAAATGCATGCATATTCTCATTTTTTATTGCATAAAAGTCCGACTTCTGCATATTAATTCACCACAAAAGAGCAATTGAGTAAGTTTTCATGTTATAATTCAAATTTCAAAAAAGTGTTTTTGCACACACACTGTACTTCTCTTGACACAAAAAGAAGGAATAACTTCACTGATGTATTAAACTTTTTCCTGTTGAGAGTTCATTTAAAAAGAAAGGAGAAACGATTTCATTATGCTTGAATATTGTCCTCCTTTTTTTAATGAGCAGAATGTTTACCAGTTTCGATTTAACATTTTTTTTTAAAGAATTTAAATAACAGTAACACCATATTTAAAATTTTACAGGTGGAGATATTCAAAGCTCTGCGACGAGTTTTGCACTCCCAGCAGACTTTGTAAAAATTTACCGAATCGCTTACGTCAAACCAAATGAGACTGCAAAGCCCTTTTATTCTTCTACGATAACCCTCACTCCGGCGGGCAAGAAGGAAACTATTTATGATTTCAATAACCGAATTTACACAGAAATTTGTAAAGCAAGTGGTAAGTTCTATTTGATTTTTTTCGACTATTAAATATTCTTCGCAATTAGCATTTGATTCTATTGTATTCGAATCTATGACTATGTACATCCCGAACGGAACTGAAGAAGCAATGAGCGAGATTGAGGAAACTTATATAAGACATCGAATTCCTCTCACCAATGGATTCGTGTTTCAGGCTTGCCGCGTCTTGTATCCAATCAATGCTGAATTGTGGATGACTTTGAAGGAAAAAACTGAAAAAGAAGTCGAAAAAGATGAAAAGAATAAAGACAGCGAAGCAAATGTTCTTTGCTGCTTCTAAATGTGATAAAAGCTGCTTTAAAAAAATTTATCGCTTCTAAGCGATTTTTGCTTTGTCACTGATTTTACATTTATTTTTTCACTGCATTTTGCCATTGGATGAAAATTGTGCACTTTTCTTTGAATGGAATCCAAGAGAAAATGAGGATTTCGAAAAATTATCTATTTTGCTTTGACTTATCAATATTTGTCAATAAAATCAATAAATGAATGCTGCATAAATGAATATTGGAAGATTTATGTAACTAACAAAGATAACAAATTTATGTGGCAAATTTATTCACAATCATGTGGGTGATAAGTGGTTAAAAAATCGATAATTAGATGGTGAAATATGTGGTATTTTTCCATTGGTATAAATTTTTATCACAAAAATTACTCAAAGAAGTCAATTATAGTAAATTCTTTTGTGTTTTCAAAAGTATCAGACATAAAAGGGTGAGCGATTTTCATAATCCGTTGTGAAATCTCGATATATCTAGTTTGCTATCGTTTTCAATTTTGATGCACACTAACTGCACTCAATTATATTAACAAGTATTATATTTGCACATAAGAAAATATGGCAAAACACATTGAATCAAAACTCAAAATGAGCAGTTTATGAAAAATAATAAAGAAACTTTCTTGTTAGATTTCTTTAACTGGCTTACCGTGAATATTTCTGTTTATGAACATATTTAAAAACTTAAGAAAAATTTATTAGAACAAACAGTGACAGAATATGATTTACAGTTGGTTACGACAAAAGTGTGAAGTTGATTGGATCAAAAAATTTTCATTAATTATTTATTTAAAAATTAGAAAGAACGTTTCTTTGTAATATTATATTCAAATAATGTGATTTTTCTGATTTATGTGATTCAGAGAAAATTATGCGATTTATGTGATTTATAATGATACGTATTATGTCAAAATTTTTATATTCCTATTCCTTATAATGCTCTTGAGATTTTTCTATTTTCATTTTAAAATTATGTGATCACATAAAGTTGATACCCTGGTAATAATATAGAGTGTTTGTTGCTGAGAACATCAGCTTACATCGACATTTTGGTTTATTTCCATATATAATAAAAACGCTGTGTTCAGCAAAACATTTAACAGTCAAGGTATTATTTGGTAAAGTAAAGAAGTAAACAGCATACTTATCGGTTATAATAAACCTTTTTTGATTGTTTTGAGTTCTATAGCATAGATTAGGTTCAACCTTTCCACGCTCAAATTACTTTTTCGCGATAATCACACAAAAGGTCCTTTATTCAATTGAGCTTTAATATTAAAAGAAGCATCACAAAAACATTCAGAGAAAGATTTTTTGCAGAGGGTATCAATTGTACATAGAGAGTGAAGAACGTTACTGACTTAAAGAATCAAAATACAGAATCGGGCGGTGAATTTGGTAAACTTCAAAAGATATTTACTAAAACTGGTGTAGAAAGAATTATCCCAGAAATGACTGAAAGTATTGAAAAAGTAATGCAGCAAAAGTTCTCGATGGTCACAGAAATCGCAAATATCAAAGATACAGAAGCTTGACACTTTCAAAAATGAGTCAATAACTATAAGTTACGGAAAAAGGTAATAGACTTGTTATTCTTCTTGAAAAATTCTCGAGCATTTGCAGATTTCGACTTTCCAGTGTCAAATGAATTTTTAAATGAAAGATAAAATAAGAATATCAATAAGAATAAGAATAATAAGATACATATTAAAAAAGAAAATTGCGAAAAAATATTGATCAAGATTATTGTAAAGTCAAACCTTTTAAAGGATCATGAAAAATGTTTTGATTACCTAGTTTATTTACTCATCTTTAACAATACTCAGCGGATTAACACGTTCATATATTGTTAACGTTGTTGCATTGTTAAAGCTTCATAGAAATGCCGAGAAGGCGAACCAACCGAAGGAGTAGAACCTCATCGCGATCACGAAGAGTGAGGAGAGCCAGAGCACAGAGCTTACGAAGAAGAGTTAGAGCTCGGCGACGAAACAGGAGTAGACGCAAACGGCCTTTAAATGCTTTCTTCCTATTCGCAAGGCGAGAGAGGCCGAGAATACGTCAAGAACATCCTGACTTATCAGTCCCGCAGATAGGAACAGAACTAGGCAGGCGATGGCGAGCTTTGCCCGATTCCGAACAAACACGCTATATCAATATGGCTGCTCGGAACCGAAGGAAGTTCAGAAGAAGTCAGAAGTAAATGTATCAAATCCAGAAGACCAATCCTTTCATGTCTTGTTGTCTTTTGTCTTAAAATAAATTGTCAAAATTAAAGATGAGAGATTCTTATTAATTGAATATTTATTTTTATTTTTTCATCCTTAAATGAACGAAAAATACAAGGTGATTTTTATAAAATTACCGATGTTGGATCTTTAATAACTCTGGAAAGTTACTTCGAATTCTTTCTTTCTGTTTTATGATAGTTTTACAAAATGCAATTGTGTTTCAAAAAGATTGAATAAATTAAATTTACAAATTTGTACATCGTCTCTTTTTACTCTTAAGGAATTTCTTTATTATTGTACCACAATATCTCTTGCACTTTCTGGTCGCAAGTTATTGTTAATCGAACAGCGAAACTTAAATAAGAATTAATTAAAAGTGTTGAACACTTGAAAAGTAAATAGAAATTTGTGTAAGCAAAACCCTACCAAGTTACAATCAACGCGCAATTCGCAATCGAACGTTTGAAATACGCGCGTTAAACCTGCGATTAATCTAAAGCGATCGATAGCGTTTCTTATTTGACGCGAAATGAGAGCGAATGCCTGCAATTTGAAAATTTTTATTTTGAAATTTTTTGAATAAAAAGCGTAAAAATCAAAATCGAATGAATCGAAAACAAAATCGTCGAATTTGGCGAAATATTTGAATTCGCGCAGTTCGCAACCGACATCGAAGCACTATCGACATCGAAGCGCAATCGATCGGACAGAAGGACGAAAGCCAAGCGAAGAGAATGGCGTTAATTTCTGTGAGAAACATTCGTTTTTCAGGTATTTCTCGATTCACACCTCATAGTTCGCTTCAATTGACTCCTTTCATTTCAGGGGTCGCGCACAATGCGTTTATAAGGTGCTCGTCTTCCGCTGCCCCTCAAAAGGTAAACCACGCATTTGGCAACTGTTTTGTATCGTTTTTACATTTTTGCGCGATGCGTCTTTTCAGACTAAGTTTGGTCCTTTGAGCGATGAGGACAGAATATTCACCAACCTCTATGGTAGACACGATTGGAAATTGAAAGGCGCTCTTTCGCGGGTATATCTGTCCACGCGTCTTTGTTTTTACTGAATGTGCTTTTTCGATTAAAGGGCGATTGGTACAAAACCAAAGAGATTCTGCTGAAAGGAACTGATTGGATACTAAATGAAATCAAGAAGTCCGGTCTCCGTGGAAGAGGAGGTGCAGGATTTCCCACAGGAATGAAATGGGGCTTTATGAACAAACCTTCTGACGGTAGACCAAAGTACTTAGTAGTAAATGCAGACGAAGGCGAACCTGGAACCTGTAAAGACAGAGAAATTATGAGACATGATCCTCACAAACTGATTGAAGGATGTCTTGTTGCTGGTCGGGCGATGGGCGCCTGTGCTGCTTATATTTATATTAGAGGAGAATTTTACAATGAGGCGTCGAATCTTCAGGTTGCTATCAAAGAAGCTTACGAAAAAAATCTAATCGGTCGCAATGCTTGTGGATCTGGTTACGATTTCGATGTATTCGTACACCGAGGAGCAGGTGCTTACATTTGTGGCGAAGAAACTGCTCTTATTGAGTCGATCGAAGGCAAACAAGGAAAGCCGCGATTGAAGCCTCCTTTTCCAGCTGATGTTGGAGTTTTTGGATGTCCTACAACCGTAGCTAATGTTGAAACTGTGGCTGTGGCACCGACTATTTGTCGCAGAGGAGGGGATTGGTTCGTGTCATTCGGTCGACCCAGAAACAGCGGCACCAAACTGTTTAATATTTCTGGTCATGTAAATAACCCATGCACAGTTGAAGAAGAAATGTCCATTCCTTTGAAAGAACTCATCGAGAGACATGCTGGTGGTGTCATTGGCGGTTGGGACAATTTGCTAGGTGTGATACCTGGTGGCTCTTCAACTCCCGTAATCCCGAAAGATGTTTGCACAACTGTTTTAATGGACTTTGACGCTCTGATTGCTGCGCAAACTGGGTTGGGAACTGCGGCTGTTATAGTAATGAATAAGCAAACTGATATAGTGAAAGCAATAGCTAGACTTATTGAATTTTATAAACATGAGAGTTGTGGACAAGTAATGCTCCCTCAATAATATGCATTCTTTATCGCATTCTTTCCTTTCAGTGCACTCCATGTCGAGAGGGAGTTGGGTGGATGAATAAGGTAATGTGGCGCTTTGTTAAGGGCAATGCTAAGCCTCAGGAAATAGACATGTTGTATGAATTGAGCAAGCAAATCGAAGGCCATACGATTTGTGCTTTAGGTGATGGTGCAGCGTGGCCTGTGCAGGTTTGTAAAAATTGAATAGATTTATTAAGAAAAGGTGTATCTATCAATATAAATACTTATTGTTAGAAAGCTTTCTTAATAAATCTATTCAATTGTGCTTTTGTGTAATCATTTAACTATATTTTGAATCTTCGAAAATTAGGGTTTAATTCGTCATTTTCGCCCTCAAATCGAGGAACGAATGCGACAATATGAAAAAGAAGCGACTGCTGCTATGTAATTCACGTAATTTATAATAGAACTTTTGTGATATAAGTAGTAAAATGATGACGAAAAATTAGGATTACTGTAAAATAAAAAATGTAAATGAAAAGAGCTTTGTAAAGATAATTTTGTTCTTAATTTAGCATTCGTAAAGATGTTGAAAAAACTTTGAAGCATTTCGAAGTCATCTCGTATTAAAGATTAAACGAGGTGATACTGTTGGAGTGTTTGTGAATATTTAGCAAATAAACCATTATTTCGAAACATTCAAACCAATTGAGTCTGACGAGAAGATAACAGTTACGAAATATTAGATATTTGTTTATGGCAATGAAAATGAGAAATTTGATCCCGAAAGATAAGATGAATATCTATTCTGGCGCTATGCAGTAATTGTAAAAAAAATGAAAGCGGACGAACGAGAAATAAAAGTGCGAAGTTTTCATATTTTCGATGTCGAAACATTTTACGCTGAACGCGAATATACAGTACAAAATAGGTTTCGCCGATAGTCAGACAAACGGCTCTACTGATGTCTTGTCGGTCTTTCGAAATGTGGAATCGATTTGTAGAAAAGTTCAACGAACAGTAATTCTAAGCGTCACGTAAGCAGTTTCACAACTCGACGAAAACCGTTTCTTTTTTGACGCTCATACAATGAGCACCGTTCAATTGCAACATCATGCATTCCACTTTCTAATTAATTAGTTTTAGCGCTTTGCTCTACACTTGAAATACAGTAACGCGCGCCAGGCTTCGCAATATATTGTTTGCGTTTCAAACATGAAAATATGTTATTTCTGCTAGCAAAACTGAATTGCTTCTCGCGTCTAAAAAAGTGATCAAAACTTATGCAATGCTGCAATTCTCGAAACGGCACTTAACGCAAATCCAATTGCATATTTATCTCGCTTCGCTTCGTTTCAATTAATATGCTGATTGTGTTGTAAATGCTTGCCCAGAGTGTTCGCACATAGTTTTTGAACGCAAAATATTAATTAACCGCATTCTTGTCATGGTTAAAATTAATAAAATTTGAACACTGATAAATCATGTTAAAATCAGTTTTATTTATTTATGAAAAGATGAATTTAATTTTTGAAAATGAAATTCTCTCATTCACATTAATTAGAGTTTACAGCGGATCGATGAACACATCTTATTTGTTAATAAAAAGGGTTACTAAGTGACAAATGAATTTGTATCATTAAGCTAGAACCGCAGTTCTAGATACAAAACATGTAATAATTGGCTCTCTCTGCTCCTTGAATTTTAATTAATGTATTACTACAAGATGCTCATTTTTATTTTCACTAAAAATCGCAATATCGCAGAACCGAAAATTCATCTTAACGTTTCTTCACTTTGCTTGAAGCTTCACCTGAGAATCTATTTTTACTTTTTTTAGTTCTATTTTTAAAAAAATAATCTTGCGTATTAAAACTTTATTTTCGCCATTATTTCCTAATTTTTATTTTTTACCAAAAATTAACTAACCACACTGAGTAAAACATTTTTTGCTTTCAAAAATTTTATTGCAAACTAAATCAAAACAAAAAGTTTGTTTAACGATTGAAATTGATTCGAAAACTTAAAAAATTGCTTAAAAAACTTCTCAATCAAGACAGAATATTATTTGAACATGTTTCATTAATCATTTTAATATCAACATTAGACTTTTCACTCAAATAGTGTTTAGAGAAAGTGTTTTCTTGCGAGCTTTTCATTCGAAAATTTTTGCTAAATTCTTTTATTGAGAATTCGTTACGAACTAAAATTGATTAAATTTAAAAAAAGAAAATTACGGTTCTTGCGACCAATTTAATTTTCGACGGTAAATAGGCTAAATTCTAATAATAAATGTAATAAAATAGGCGCCGGCGCGCAGCCGAAATTTGCTTTTATTTTTCAGTCGAAAAAGTTTTGAAATTTGTCGTAAAAAAAAGTGGCGAAAAAACATTTCAAACTGTTAGCAGCGAAATTTTTTACGCTGCTTTTTCGCATTACAAAATAGCAAATATTTCGCTAATAAAGGCGGTTTTTTTAGAGAGCTTAAACGTCTTAAACTTAATGGGTTTTAACTTTTTTTTTTCTATTTCAAGTTATAAACTTATCAAAGACGAGCAAAAGAAGGAAAAAGTCGCTATGGCGCGAATGGTTTGAAGCATTATTTCTTTGTTATTTTTATTAAAGTTCTTCAACTCAATTTAAATTGATTTTCAAACAAAGATGTTTCTATAGACGTGTACTAATAGTTATGTGATTGTTACTTTAGAAACTGTGACATCGATCGTGCCAATTAAGCGCACTGATTCGTTAGATTTTTAGTTTTTCAAATGAAAATTTGTTATTCTCAATGATTTTGTTTACTTCAAAAAAAAGTAAAAGCTTTAGCGATGATTGCCAAAACGAAGCCATAAAACTTTGTTGATTAGATCGATTCGTAGCCACATTGATATGCTATCATTTCCATTTTTCAACTTGAATTTTCAATCGATAAGATAACAAATTAATGTGGCCACGAGTGTACATAGGTGTACGCCTACGTTTTGTTTAGTAGAAGAAATTCATCTGTGTTTGAAAGAGTGCATAAATAGCCATTGTGATATCTTTTTAGAAAACAAACTTAAATATTTGACTTTATGAGCATTTTAAATCTATACTTTGCAGCGATTGCGAAAAATTTCGGTTCGATATTTTCGTGGATATTGCGTAAAAAATCTTACAAAAAAAAGTTGTGAAACAGAGTTAAATTGCATTTGTCTCTCCAAACGCTGGTTTTAACATAACGAATGAAATTTTAATGCAAAAGAGACTTGAATTTGCATCGAACACAACATTCTAAACTTTTTCAGTCTACAATCGATTGATTGATTAATCGCAGTATCGATTGTTTTGTATACCTGAAACGTGAGAAATTTTTCGTAATTTAGGTCACTAAACACGGATTCAAATAGAGTAAATGACCACTGCAAGGAAACTTTCACTGAACTAGTCGTGAATGAAGAGCGATGCATTGAGTAATCAATAAATGAAATGTAAGCAACGAGATAACTCGCAGCTCGCATAAAGCCTTTGTTTGCATCCTTGACATTAATGCTTAAAAGCTCTTTATTAATAAATGCGCTTTGGAAGCATGCCGTAAAAAACTTACAAAGCCATTGTGATGCAAATTTTTTCATTGTTACTTTCGAAAGCGTCGCACTATTGCGTAAACGATGTGATATTTACTTTTTGTAAACAGTTCTGCTCGGCGACCCATATTTAACTCAAATTCGGCAGTTTTTGCACAGCTGCTTAACGCTCGCGTATTGTTTTTAGCATTGAGCCATATAATCGAGCATTTGTCTCTAAGAAATCGCAGCGTCGACCTCAAATCATCTAAATTAGACTCTGATGCAGCGTGAAAATTATTTCACTCTGATTGACTTATGCAAGTGTTTACTTCGTTTCGCAACTCTTCACTGAAATAACTTCGTTTACACTTTAGATTACGTTTTTGCACAAGCTTCGCTAATTTTGTCGATCAACTACACTCACTGTTTATCATTTTGATTTCCCTGTTTGCTTTCACTTCTGCGTAATTGAAAGAAAACTAGAAATAGAAGAAAATTGGAAGAAACAAATCTTCACTTTATCTTGCGTAGTTGAAATTTAAATTATTTTTATGAAATTACTTTTTTTTATAAAATTACTTTTTTATGAAATTATTAAAATGAAATTAGTTCATTTTACTGAATCACAAGAATAGGAAACTATCAAAACATATTGAAGCAAAATAAAATTTAAAATTTCATTTTCACAATTTACTTGTTCATTGCTTTTCCCTCGCATGATTGGCTTTTTCAACTGACAATGTGTCAACAATGATTGGCGAAATCGAAGTAATTTTTAATTTGGAATTTCGTTCAATTCATTTCAAAACTTGATATTCGAAAAAAAATTTTATTGCGTACAATCGTGGAACTTCAAAGCTCCCACTCAATTTTTTTCCAAATAACATTTTAACGTGTACACATTTTATGTTAGTCTTGATGAGAAAGTTGTACAAATTGATGAGTATCATAAGTTGAAGTAGGTCCAAATGTGAAAGAATCAAAACATTGGCGCTAAGCACGAGCGATGTTTTTTAAGCACAAATTGCTTAAAAATTCAAAATGGTCTTATTTACTTGAAACTTATGCCAAAAAAGCGCTTAATAGCCTTTTTAAAGCTAAGCGTGTGTGAATTGGATCGTTTTACATAAAAGCAAAATTCATTTAGAATGCACCTGCAAATTTAGTTTTTAAAATAATAAATGTAGATAATACATAATATAAATAATAAAGAGGTGAAAAGAAAGAGTCGTTGTTATATCAACTGGTCTCTGATTGCGCTGTTCATTATTTATTTTCTCGATTTTGAAGCCCATTTTTCAAAGAGAATATTTTTAAAATTTAAAAGCTTTTGAGAATGGGAAAAAATAAAAAGGATTCGTTCACAAATAAATCAAAAGAGTCTAATTCACAAAAATAATTTGAACGTGCGCTATGCATATGCTTTGAATATGACGAATAGCGTTCGAATTCGTGTTTAAAAAATTAAATTTTGAGAAGAGAATTAATTGCCTAAAAATAAACAATTTTCGAAAATTGAGCGAGTTAATATCGATCAAAACTAAAATTTAACAAATGAATTGCTTTTAATCCTAAATTCATGCGTTTGAAAGTGATTAAGTTCAGAAAATCGATCTCTATGAAACTGATCCTATTCTATTGGGAAATTGGCTTCCTCTAGTAATTAATTGAGTTTAAGACAACTTAGTTGCTGCCAAATTACTTCAAACTGTTTGTTCACTATTTTTCTTTTCTATTGAGCTCTAAATTTTTTGAGGCAAGATTCTATATTTTTGTTTATTCTTATTAGGCCTTGCCAAATAGGTGATCGCCCAATTGTTTATTAGCATAAAACTAAAATCTAAATCTAAAAACGACCCAATGAAAGATTTTTTTTTCAAATATTTCAAATATGGAAATCAGCTAAACTTTACTATTTTAGTTGCTCGATAGAAAAATCACATAACTCACCAAAAATCACGCAAAGCACTATTTTCGCTCTTCTTTTTATCTTTTTATTTCTTTTCACATAAATTGAATCTTGACTAAACGTTTGCCTGCTGCCAATAAGCTTCATTTTATTAACTTCTTTCATTATGTTTAATGCATTTATCTAAGGAATGAAACGTTCCCAAAAAATCCCTAACTGAAACCGAGGCGGAAATGCATCGGTTTAGACCAGAACAATATCATTACGCGCAAATGAATTTGAAGACTATGACGATGACTCGGATTTTTTTGGCGAAATAAAAATAGCAAAACCTATCAAATTTTCGCTTCTTTTCGATAAATATCAAAAAGAATCTTTTGAGACCATTTTTCTCTGCAATTCGCAAGATTTGTGAGTCGAATGATTTCGACTTTTGACAGTAACAAGCACAAATCGTATTTATTATATTTTAATCGAGCGCTCGTTTTTGCATAAATTTTTTTGCGGATTGAGCAAATTGTTTTCATGGTAAAAAACTTAAAATTGTTGTAAAAGGCAATAAAAAGGAATTTTTTAACGCCTCTTTAGAAGTATTTTAATCTCAATTTAATAAAATTGTTTCATGTGAAATCTATGCTTCAGTCTTCATTTGCTCCGCGTTACAGTACTCTTGAAAATATTCTGCTCATGAAGATTCCAGTTTTTTAATTTCTAGTTAAATATGAATGACTATACATACATACAATTTTAAAAGATGTATGAGTAATGTGGACACCTGACTCACTGAAGCATTTGTTGCGTTTAGCCGTAAACATTGCAAGCCGAAATAACAATTCTTTCTTACGTGTCCACTGAAATTGAAGTTGGCTCGTTTCTTTGACGGGCAGTGTATATACACGAATTATAAGTCAGTGGCGTAAACAATATTAAGGGGCATATGATTTTAGTCAGCTTTTATCAGATTTTTTTGTTAAAATCTTGCGAGATTTTGTGCTTCAGAGCAGTTTTCAGTATAAAAGTAACAAAATATGTAAAGTCGCGCATAAGCTATAAAGTGACCTATTTTGGGCTACAACTCGTTTCGGCCACGACGGAATTTTTGACACCATTGAACTTTATTTTGAACCTGTTTAATTTTCAGACACAAAGGACCCACAGCCCATAGACTTTGCCCATCCTCCTTTTTTACTTTTTATTCTTTTTAGAAAAATTTAAGTATGAAAGATGATGACTGTGCTGAGAATAAGAACATTTCTCAGCATGATATTTAAATCAGCCAGCTGCTAAAAATAAAGTTTTTAATTTTATGAGCTTTTACTCAGCTAATCGAAAGTCATTTTTTCAAGATAATTTTAAGTTTTTTTTAGATCAGCATCAATATAAGTTAATAACAATCAGAGTTATCATTTATGCATGCCAACAGGTGGTGCAAATGCATGTTGAAATTTTTTGTAAAATCAAAAGGTTTGATTGCTAATAAACTGAAGTAAGTTTTATTCTTCACCAATAATGTGAACACATGAACTTTAGGCTCAATATAAATTAAATTTTTCTATAATATTTAAGTAGGAATCTTCGGCACAAATCTTCCCGAAGATTTACTGTTTATCGATAATTATGAGATGAAAAAATATTAAAAAGTTTGTTTATAGCATCTGAATATGATTTTATGTTAACATACCATCAGCAATATGATTTATTGTTTTCCATACAGATTTGAAATGAGCCGTTTACGTCGTATATGCTATAAAATTTGCTTGAATTACTTCCTCAAGCTCACATTCATAATCTTAAATAAGTGTAATGATGAGTAGACGAACAAAAGGAGAAAATATTTTTGAATTTTTCTCTTTACTTTCGCTCAATTTTTTTATAAACACTCGGTTTTCTACATGCTCCTTTATGTTTACTCATGTTTCTATGTTTTAAAAATTTATGAAACCTTATCGAGATAAATTTATTTCGTTAATTATGTTAAAAAATAATCACCCATATCTTTTCAAAATAAAGCATTTTATCTTTGGAGGGTATGATTATAGTTGCAAAAAATATTTTTCATTGCTTTTTATTGAGAATTTCTGCTAAAGAGCGATCTCTCCGAATGGTTGCTGTTGCATTCCTGTGGCAACGAACTTTTTAACTTTGTAACTAAAATTTTTCATCGCAAATTTTCATTTTTAACTTTACTATCACCAGATTAAATTAATCTTCAAATTTTTAGTATAAACAAAACACGAATTGACTGCCAAATTGCGCCGAGTTTTAAACTTCAGAATGTTTATCTCTCTTGCGCTACGCGAACCTCCACAATTCATTTACATCAATATATTTGCATACAACATTACTACAATATTCGATATTGCCGTGATGTGTAAAACTTAATGTATCACATTAGCGGAGAATTTTGCTCAGAATTGATAGCTTTGGCTCAATATATTTCGCTAACCGAATAGAGCATTAGATAATTAATATCAGAACTTGTATATATTCACATAAACATTATTTTCTATTATTTTAATTCGTTCGATTTTTATAGCGAACACCTTGAGTTTGTTTTTAAACAGTTGACGAATGTTGCTAAGTTTATTTTTCTATTAAAAAACTAAATAAATAATATTGACAAATAGAATGGGATAAATTAAATTGCTTTTTTCACCATAAATAACCATTTTATAAGCTAAGAAGCTCGAATATGAATTTAAAAAGAAAAATGTGATTTCAAAATTCATTTTAGATTCGATTGAGGCAAAAAAAGTTTGACGTAAATGAATGAAAGGAATGCGCGAATATTTTTCTGCACGAGTTATATGCGATTCAAATTTATTTAATATATTTTTTTTCTTGCTACAAAATATAACCTGGGTCATATTTAATTAATATTTCATTTACTATACATATATTCTAGTTTTCTTATTCAAAGCCGTAATTTTCTTTATATGCAAAAGGTTAATTTATTCTATTTTCTTCCTCAATAGTAAGCTTTAAGTCGTCTTAACATTTCGCTTTTTCTTTAATAAATGTATCAACTTAAATTCAAAATTTGTATAAATATCCTGGAAGAGCTCGCGTGATGAACACTTGATTCGCTTAATTAATTTCATGTCATTAAAATTTTTAACACATAACAAAAATTTTCTTCTAATTTTAACGCATTTATACCTCTACAGCATTAATTTGGCTCTTATATTTGTAAATCACCATTGATATTCTTAGCTTTACATAAATTTATAGATTTTTAAATGTCTAAATTTTTTTATTTTTCGGATTTTTAATGCCTGTCTAAACTGGACTTGCACAAAGTTTTAATATTAATTTGAGAGCGCTGTGGAAAATTAAATTTAAAAATTTTTACAATATTAAATAGGAATATGTCTCTTATTTATTCAGTTAAAATAAAAGTTAATTTAATCAAGATCCAAAACAAAAAGTCATTGAGTTTTGAATAAGTACTTTATCACTATATCCAAAATTGCGATTTTAAGATTTAAAAATTAAGAACTCTTGTATCTATTAATATCAAAATTATTTAAGCTCTTATTTACAAAATTCATTATACTATCAATATTTTACACGTTGAAATATTTAAATCATCTTCAAAATCTTAAGGTTATAATTTTTTTAAATACGTAAATATTTCAATAAATGTGGCGCTTCTATTAGTTAACATACGAATTTGAAATAGATACTTTCATAAATAAAAAATTTTAAGGCCTACAATATTTAAAAAATTAATATAATAATGAAAGATTTAAAATTGAGATTTAGTTTTATTTTT
>NCKU01001990.1:0-21400 GCA_003675995.1 Dinothrombium tinctorium
TACAGCAGATATAAGTAAATTTTCTTTCGCACCTATTACTTGTGATGTTGAGAGAAGTTTTTCGCGCTTTAAATCTCTAGTTTCAGACAATAGACAAAGGTTTACTTTTGAAAATTTAAAAATGATGGTTGTTTCACATTGTAACAGTGAATAAATTTTGCTTTCTTCTTTAATTTCATTTGAAATTCCTGTTTTATTTTGAAATTAAAGTTATCTTGTGCATATTTTTGTACATATTTTTAAGATTTTTTGTGCATATTTGCATGCATATTTTGTAAAATTTTGTGCATGAGATTCACATCCTTGGTAATAAATTAACTTCAGCTTGAATTTTCTGTTTGATCTGAGTTTGAAATTCTTAAAAAATTTTAAGTTCTTCTCAAATGATTACTGTTTCAATATTTAAAAGTTGTTATATTAGAAAAAAAGCTGCCCTTAAGCATGTAAAAAAACTTCACGCTTCAATACAGTCTCGCTTCAATTAAGCACGCAAACAGAGTACATTGGTATAGTTACAGAAGTTAGTTATCATCGACTGTGTTCATTTTTTTCGCTAGAATTAGAGTGTGAACGCAATGTAAAAAATAATGAATATTTGTAATGTAATATCGCGAATCGAGTGCTTCGTGTGAATCCATTAAATGTTACGATTTGGCTGCGGACTAAACAAAGCGATTTCAAAATCATTTAATTTGATAAAATAACAACATTTCAACAACTAGAACCAAAGAGAGAGAAAGAAAGAGAGAGAGAGAGAAATAGTTTAAAGTAAGCATTTTTTCTATTCACTGCTAACTGAACTCAAAAAAAGTTGCTTATTTTCACACCTACAAATATTTGTGATATTTGTTGACAAAAATGACAAAAGCCCACGTAGCTGAATGAATCAATGAATTATGTTTACGCTTCGAAACGCTTAGTTTTTCAATTTTTGATCGCTTTGATCGATGAACAAAAAAGAAGCTATATATTTCATTGAAAATTTCAACTGTTCTAGGAAAAAAATTGCAAAGATTTTATCTTAAAAACGTCAACATTATCTCTCTCTCTCTCTCTCTCTCTCCTTTCATCATCTTTTACTTTGAAAAACTTTGATTTCAAAACTTTTCACACAGTACATTGTTATTTCAAACATTGCTTAAACTCGGAATTTCGCTCACTTATTCTCTCTCACTGTCTCATTCTCTATCTCGAGATAAAGTAAAATATATATTCTGTCTAAAGAAATAGTCGAATCACTTCTATTTACTTTTAGTACTACAAGTAGAGAAAAAAAAATTGTTAAAACAATTCGTAGTAACAAAAAAGCAAATAAAAGTTTGAGAAGTAAGCAAGCAAATACATAACTGTAAATATAAATTTAAAATAAGTTTCGTGCTCCAACATATTGCATAATATTCTAATTTCTAAAAAATTAGCATAAAGTGTTTTTTAAATAGCATTTAAAAGTGTAAAAAGCAGTTTTCACATTTTGCTTTCTCTTTTCGAACTTTAAATACATTAAAATTTTAATATTTTCATGGAATTAACAAATTTTAACCTATAGAAATATGTTTCGAACAACCTAAAAATAAAAAGCAAAGCGTGATTAATTCGAAGAATGTGAAGCGAACTTTTCGGATCGATTTTAATGAAATAGCCGAAAAATAAAACTAAAAATCATTGCTCAGTGTTAGACGATATTGTTCGGCTTGAGAGCTATGTCAGATCGCTTGTGTCAAAAATTTAATCAACAAAACTTTATTGAGTTATATTATCGCTATATAGCGTGAAACAATAAAAAATTTTCAATTTAGAATTTTTTCGAGATTAAAACTTTGCCGCAGATTTTGTTCTTTTATTGAAAAAAAATCAAACTAAAATCTAAACAATAGCACTATGATGTTGAAATATCTGTTTCTAACCTTCCGATGGCCGCCAGCACTAAACACTCGCAACGTGACCAGTGTTTCGTGTTATTTACGAAATCGAACATGTAATCTATTTTCGCAGCTTGAATCGTGATTCTTGAATCGCTGGCGAATCGCAAGCAAAAAAACTACAAGCAGTGCATAATTTATTTCATATTATTTAGTCAAAATATATCTCGAATGGAAGTCTTTGCTCGATTTTCTAAAAGCAATCTAAATAAAAAATGATTTTCTTTGAGGAAAAAAACATTTGAATATTTTTAATGGCCAACGTCTTATCTTTTTTATGATTCTTATTTAAATCTATGCTTGATAAAAATTCGAAGCTTTTAAACAATCAATTAAGAAATTAGTAAAAAAAACTTAATAAAACTTAATTTCCTGACAAAGTTGATTAATTCATTTGAATTTTAGATTAAAATGAATTTAATTTGGATAAAATCTGATCTCAATTAGAGATATTTCAAGCAAACACTTTGTTCCTGATAAGTGTGGAGAAGAAAACGAATGAAATTTGTTCAAGATCTTCTAAAAAAAATCAAAGCTTAAATTTTTCCAATTTAAGAAAGCAAGACAGTAAAACAAATTGCTAGAAATTATTTAAACATTTTTTTCCTGCGAAAACGGTTTTCCACTAAGCTTAAAGTATATGAAACCAAAGTATATTTCATGCTTCTTATGGTATTATTATGTTAATTTCATCGTTTACTTTTTATTTGTGTGCGTTTAAAAACCAGAGTAAATTTATTGAATTCAATTTGGTATAAAGTTCGCAATAAAAAGAAAATTTTATTATCTAGCGAATTTTAATAGCACTTTAAAAAAGAAAAAGTAGTATAAAATTCTGATTTTTCATGCAAATACATGAGAATTTCATGAATTTAGTTTTCATTTCAAAACGATATGTTAAATAAGCCTTTGCGTGACTTTTAGTTTTTTTTTCATGAAAATCAAATGGAGTCAAAAATTAAAACGGCTTTAAAAATAAATATAATAGAAAATGAAAGTTTCACTTTCTACATCTTCTGCTCAAAATAAAATTAAATTAAATTAAAAATCAAATTTTAGTAAAGATATTATAAATGCTAAAAATATTTACATCGGTCTATTCTTTCTCCATAGGTTTAATTTTTAATTCGCTCGATATTATTCTAGCAAAAGAGAGAAACTATTTTATCATTTATGACGCTTTTGTATTCTAAATGAGAAGCTATTAATTTTTATAACTTGTCTAATTATCTTCTCTTCCTACTGGGTAAGCTAAAAAATAAATTCCTTTAGCGTCAAATTATAATTTTTTTTTGTTGTTGAAATAATTCGCAATTTTAATTTTTTTCTTAAAAATAGATCTAAATTATTATCATTATTACTTTTTTTCTCTTATACTATAAAAAGTTTCACAGGAATGAAATTAATTATAAGAGCTAGCAAAATAATCATAACGTTTTCAATTAATATCTAATTAATTCTTAATATCTTTTTAATAATTCTCATTTTTCATATTACATTTTTGTTTCCTTTTGATGCGCTAATTTTAAAAGCTTAATCAGAACGCAAGTTTCAATGTTAATATTAGAAATGTAATCTAAACACTCATATGAAAAGCTTTGATTTTCGCTTCATATGGTTTGAATGACATAAGTTGTTAGTTTGTGTTTGTTTGCGGGGAAGCTGTTGAAAAGTGATTTTCAGCAAAAAAAGAAGCGACTGTCGCTAAGAATCCATCGAATAACTATTTGCTTTTCTTTTTGTGAGACATTCTATTAATTTCGGTTCAAGATTTAAAGTATACAAAGAGCGAAATAAAACAAAACAAAAAAATTCACACTCTCATTAAAAGTTAACGATTGGAAAAGTCAAAATGAAAAAAAAATGTAATAACGAGAAAAACAATAAATTTTCACTGTAATTAAAATAACTGTAATTACATGTCTTACTTTTTTCAATTATATATGTTGTCGCTTCCGTTTCTATCTCTTTCTTTCTCCGAAATATTTGGCAATTTTGCAGTCTCTTCCCTCTCTTTCTCTTTCTCTCTCTCTCTCTCTTCCTTTTTTCGTTTTCTCTGACTCTTTTCTTGAACAAAATAACCATTAAAAGTGAAGCAATAAAATGCGTGCGACGATAAAATAGATGCATTGAACAAGTGAATAGAAGAAGAAGAAGAAGAAAACATCACACATTTCTATTTACAACACTAAATATTAACTGCTGAAACGAGTGTGCGCACATAGTTGAAATAAACAGTGATGCAGTACGTAGGTAGTGTTGAAAGTTGCATAGTAGCAGCAGTGGCAGTTTCGGCAGCAGAGGAGACTTTCACGAGCAACTAAACAACAAACATTCAGAAGACATACATACAATCGATAGCCTTCTAAGTTTTCTTCACTTTCACTTTTACACGCTTTCACTCTTCTTTTTTCTCGCTCTCTTCGCTACTTTCATTTAAAAGCTTACGTTTAAAAGTTTTAAAAGTAGAGTGAAAATGAAGTTTGATAAAAAAGTTAAGGTGTAGATGTGTGAGAGACAAAAGGAGGCGAACACAAATCAAGTTAATTTAAAACTATCACGCCGAACAAGAAAAAAAAATTCTTCGCCGTATTTCATCTTCACTTTAGCTTTGAATTGTTTAGCTTTTCGAAAAGGAGAAAAGTAAAATGTAATGTAAAGCTTAGCGGAATGTAACTATATACTATGTACAAAGTACTGTGTTCAATATGAACACTGTAATATTTCGACTCGCACACACACACAAACACACACATACACCTAAAGCAAAGAAAAATCAAAATCTATTTGTACGTGCTCATTTTACTTTGTTTATATACGTGACTTTTATCGTTTCACGCGATACACGAAGCACCTACATTCAATTTAATGAGAAGTGACACTGAAGTAACGTATTGAAACATAAAAAAATATAATGAAAATACAACAGAGCTAGAAAAAATAAGAATTGAAAAAAAAAATTAAATTGAATTTAAACAACAAAAGTTTCAATTTTTGTTTCGAATTACATACCTCTTTGAAAGGTTTTTTATTTTGACATTTGAAACATCTTGAACATTTTTTTAACGTACTCTTCTGTTTCTCAAGTTCTATTCGCTTTATTTTTACTTTTTTTTCAAACGAAATTTGATCATTGAATAAACAACTTGTGCGATTCTGAATCGATCACATTTAGTGCTAGGCTTCAACGATATAGAACGTTATAGGTAAAAGTTCTGATGAAAGCGAAAATTTTTTTAAAAAGTTTAAGTTGATCTTTTTTCTTCTCAGCTATTAAGCGTTTTAAATAAAGACTAGAAAAAAGAAAGCAAGAAAAATTGCAATTTTTTGCGATTAAAATTTAAATCAAAATTAATGCGTCTTCTTTAAGCGTTTTAATATATCAAGCGATTATTAAGATGCATCGAATATTATGAAGATGTATAAACTCGGTAAAATGATGAAAGAAAGTGAAAAAATATTTCACTAGAATAATTTTTGTTGAGAAATTTCTTTTAAGAAAATAAATTGTACAGCTTAGAAAAGATTAAATAGCTCTTCATTTTTATATAAAAAGTTTTGATCATTTGAGAAGAGAAAACAGCGACAAGAGAATTTCTTGGAATCTTTTTTTGTGCATAGGTATACTGAGAACTTCGCTTTTGTAATGATTTTGATCAGCAGAAGAAAAAAGAATCGATAAAAAAAGATTTCAGGTGCCGTTTTTATCTTCTTTTCTGTTCACGTGCTCTTTACAAAGCTCATTTCAAAATGAAAAGAATGAAATCGAAAAATAAATGAGCGTTTTGCCTAATTAATAATGAAGGTTTTAATCAAATGCATTTATTTTCTTCTTTAATCAGACACATCAATTGAAAAAGATTAATTTCGCTAGCATCGAAAATAAAAATTACAAAGCTTTGCTCGTAATAAGCAAAATGAAGAAGAAGAAATTCAAAGATACAAAAGTTCTAAACTTAAAATGTCTCTTCTTTGATTTGCTTTTTTTTTGAAAAGTAAATCTAAAACTTTATGAAAAAAGCAAGCGCTCATTTCTTCTCTTTGCTCTAAGCATGAAACAAATTTTTTTCTCCTAGAGTCTTTTGAAAAAATTCAAAGAAACATAAAGCATAAACTCTAACAATAAATTTTTTCGGTTCATTTAAAATTCGACTAAAAAATCGGATGAATTCGATAAGAATATAAAAAAAAATTGAAGAGAAATATCCAGAAGCGAAATCTTCCTTTTTTTTATTCACTTTATTTCACATACGAACCCGAATGCTACTCTATCGAGAGCACTTTATTGAATTTGTATGTGCATGAGAGATTAAAGTGAAACAAAAATCGCTTGATAAGTTTACTTATGCTGCACATGCTTTGAAGATTAACTCAAATGACTTCTTTACAAATAATAATAAGAAGACTAAATAAAATTTTATCATTTAGCATTGAAATTATGTTTTTGGACATAGTAAAATGCAAAACTCAGGCAAATTAATCAGATGTCCCAGCAATCAAAATCAAATTTTTCAATTTATTTTTACTTAAAGATAACCAATAAACTTATACAGAGCTGTACTTATACCGGTTAGGTGAATAAATAAAAAAACGTTTTTTCTGTCTGCGTGTTATCAACTCTGTTTTAATACGAATGAAATTTTCTAGATGGATCGCAACATTCCTGACAATAATAAGCTTGCATTTAGGGTTTTTAAAGAGCTTTACAAACATTGTGAAAGGATGAATAAACGTTGAGTGTAATGAGTAGCGTTCACTTTCACCACTCTGGGTTGGCGAGTATTTAGTTGAATTATGATCGCTTCTTCGCTCGAGCGCTTATGTCTCGAAAAAATAAAATTAAGCCGAGAAAAGACAAAAAATATATTTTCAGGAGGATTTCATTAGCTACTCGTGCATTAAAGTTGATCAAACTTTGCATGAATACACTGCATTTGATCTCAATAGATAGGAAACTTTGCGTAAAACGCGATAATAAAATCTGTGCAAAAATGAAGACAAATGCTAAACAAAGTTGACATGAAATAACAACATAGGAAAATTTTTTGAATAAACATAAAATTGTTTTAAAATGATAAAATTTTCAAGTAACTACGAAAGCATGAAAGTTTTCTATTTAAGTTATAAAAAGTAAATGAGCTAAAAAGCGTAAAATCATTTTAATGAGAAAAGATTTTTTGGTTTATTAAATATTTATTTTCAATGCAAACATTACAAGTTGGTTTTATTTGAGACAGAAATGTAATGAGGAAAATGAGAAATTTCATTTTATTTAGCTTCGCTACATTTAACTAAATGAGATTCGTGAGTCTTGTAAAAATCCGAAATTTCTGAATAGCTTAAAGTAATTTAAACTTTTAAGACGATTAAGGCTTTTACTTGAATATTTAATCGCATTTCGGATTAAGTCTTATAAACAAAAGTGAAAAATGTTTTCAAAACTTTCATGTTAAGCTTTAAATGTAAAAACCGCTCACTTCTATCACAATTTACTGATTGCGCGTGTACCCTCGAAAGAGTTTTGCTTTTTTTATTTTCTTGAGCGGAAACAGTAGCAACAACAACAACAACAAACAATAACAACAACAACAAAAAGAAATCACAATGTTTAACATAATGCATGGTTCGGCGAGGAAAGGAAAAATATTATTAAAAGCGAAGCAGCAATTTAGCCTTTTTCTAACCGCAAAAAAAAGGAGCACAAAACAAAAATGATAGAAGTTGCGTAGAAATTTTCTCAGGAACAAGGGAATATGAAAATATTCTCGTACAGATATGAATTATTTAAGAAGAAGAGAGTTGAAAAAGAAAAGATAAAATTTTTAGCTTATTTTCTCTATTCTTTTATTTTATACTTTCGCTGAAATCAATTTTTTTAAATGTATGAAATCGCGAATAATGATTTAAAATACCGCGCAACGCAATATTGTGAGTGTAATTTAAGAAAATTTCAAGTAAAAATTGAAAGAAAAGAACATCAAAATTATTAGAACTAATAGAAAGATACTTGAATTGAAATATAATACAACAGAGAGAAATAAAAAAATAAAATCACTTGGTTTTACGGAAAGAAATAATTTTGTTAGCATTTTGATTTTTTATCAATTTGCAAAAATATTGAATTTATTTACGCGTAAAAAAACTTGAATGATTTCTAAGATCAGCGAATTTAAAATTTTATTTATTTAAGGGCGCAATTATTTTTGATGTAGAATTTAAAGGTATGAAAAAGAACATTTGCAAGTACAATGAATAAATCAATTCAAAAAAAGGAAATGCAAAGGCTTGTTGTAAAGTGTAGTGTAATATTTTTAACAGCATAAAGTTGGAACGAACAACTTATCAAGAAAGGCAAAAAAAATCACAAAATTTTTTTAAATTGTTTTAAAAGCTAAATTATAATTGTTTCAGGCTATAGTTCTGATTCTAGCCATAGGCATATAATTGTTTGCAGAGTTCGCTTAACAAATTTATTTCTTCGTTAAGCAAACAAAACTTTTCGCAATTGAAACAACGAATTCTCTTTTGCAAACATGACAGATTTTTGTTTTGTATTTTGTTTTTGAAAGTGATCTATTAAGAAAATATCTCAAGGGTACTTGAAAACTTGTTCAATGAAATTAGATAAATCATTATACGTCATTTGATTTTGTTTCAATGTTAAAGTGTGCTTTTGAAAATCGTCTGAGCGAAGCGGCATGATGAAAGAATTTTTTTTTCTATTCACTTCGATTTTCTCCTTAATTCTCTTTCTCAAACAAAAAAGTTGTATGTTTATATATTTTTAATTTTTGAAAAAACGTACCTGTTTAGTTCGAAGTGAAGAGAGTAAATTGTATTTTGTTACAAAAATTACTAGAACTTGTGATCTAACAATCGAGAAATTCGATACACAATGGATCTGTATAATTCACAAATTTTTTTTAAAACAGACACAAACTTCACATTGAAAAGTCTATATGCTTCTCTTTCTCATTCTGCGTTGAGAAGCAAAGTGCTGCTCATAAAACGGCATGCAACGTTGAAGTTTTCAAGTTTGAAAAACATAGTTTGTCATAAAACATATGTTTTTGCAGAAAAAGAACAACCAATTTAAGTGACAAACACATTTTTAAAATTTGAATGAATTTATGTTTAATGAAAGCGAGAAGTTTAATTTGGCTCGCGAAAAGCAAATAAATACGCTATCATTTCAGCATTTAATGCTATCTGATAAATTAAAATTTGAATAATTGAAGAGAAAATCGAGAGCTCGAATAGAATGAAGTGTATAAATACGTACTTCAAGCTTTAATCGAATGTTAATTGATGTTTTCGATGCGCCTATTGAAAATGTTGCCTTAAATAAGTGAGTAAATAATGAAAACGATCGAGAACGAAAAATAAATGAGTTTAATAATAAAAAAGAGAAAATTTTTTGGAAATAACTTTTGTAAGTTAAATTATAATTAAGTAAGAGTTAGAGAAATTTAACGATTGCCATAAATGCAAATTATTTCGAAAGATTATTGGGTTAAGAATCGCACAAATAGGAAAATAAATTCATAAAATAGTTGTTTCGACTTCTACTTCAATGTTTGTTCTAATTTTTCATTATAATTGAAAATTTAAGTTGAAAGTAACGAAATAAAAAGGAAGAAGAAGATGCGAAATATTTTATTTAACTTTTGCATTTTCTTTAACGAGAAGTGAAATCTTTCAATTATAGAAGTAAATACTCTCTTCTAGTCTAGAAACGAAAAAAAAATTTGATTAAAACTTTGAATGCTTACTGTCAAACGCAGTATTCTTTGAAGAGAAAAGAGTTATTCAAATACAAAAGCTGCATTTTATAAAGAGCAATAAGTGTACAGATGTTTGTTCCAAATGCGCTCCACTTTATTTTAAAAGGCGCATTTAAATTTATAATGAAAATGAATTTGAATAATAATAGATTAAAAAAGTGAATATTTTGAAGAATTCTATTAAAAAAACTTTAATTTCATTTAAAATTTAAGAAAAAGAATGATAAAAGCATCTTTTGAGTTGTTATTTACTAGATTAAAAGAATTTCAAGGAAAAATAAAAATTAACTAGAATATGTAAATTAAAAAAAATTGAGGCTTAATATTTATAATTTAATTTTTCAAATAAATACAAAGTAAATTAGATTTTAGGATTTTTTAGGATTAGAAAAATAATCACTTATTATTAAAATTTCAAATTTAATTCAAAACTAATATAAAAATAAAAAATTCAAAACTAATTCAAAACTAATAAACAGTATTTTACTTGTACAATTTTTTTCAAACATCTACCTGATCAAAATTAAAGCAAATGATATTGATAGTGTAAATATTCATTCTTAATATTCAAAAGAGTTGCATTAAAAGGATTATAAAAATTATTTATTTTCATTTATTAAAATGCTAAATTGTAATGAGAAACAATTTTTTGTAAACGATAAATGCATGAAGTGAAAATGTTTATTTTAAAAAAAGCAAAATAATAAGCAAAAATCAAAGAAAATCTAACAAGGAATAGGTTCTAAAGGTTTCATTCAGATTTAAACAAAATTTTTTCAGTATTTACATAAATTTCAATGAGTAATTGAAGAATTAAGTTTTTTTAAAGGTAAAAACGCTTGTGAAATAAATAATTCGAGTTAGAACTTTATGATCGACTCTATGAAAAAAATTATAGTTTTTTTTTTTATGATCTGGGTTAATGACAAAACCGATTTTCCCCTCGTTCGTTTTAAATGAAAGAACTGTTTAAAAAAGTCGACATATGTTTTCGTTGAAAATAACTTTTTTTTATTTATGTGAAAATAGCAAATTTTTTTATATATTTGATATTCGGGCTACAATTATTATGAATTATTGTAAAATATATTTTCATTTAGAATAAACCTTGTGAAAATTGGGTAACACATTGATACACGACCCAAAAAATTTTTTAGCACACACTGAATTATATAGTTCGCATGCGAATTACTTGCTTCAAGTGCACTTTTCGCTGGTAAAAAGCAAATGCCGAAGCACTTCACATCAAAATCTATGTTTTCAACGGCTATGGTGAAAATCTGGAGGAAGGCAGTTCAAATACTTATAAGCTTTCTTGTCATACAAAGCGCAATTCTCATTCTCAATGCAAAATTTAACTAAAACTCATAATGCCTGTGGACATTATTTAAAAGTGGACAAGCGAAAAGGCGAACTTAATGCTTCCTTTCAAAAGTTACGCAATAAAGGAGCATGTGGCTAAGCGAAAAGCAAACATATGCTCTGAAAGAGTTGAAAAAGAGATAATGATGCTTACCAAGTCTGTTTGTTCAGAAAACATCGCAAAACTTTGCAGGCTGTAAACACACAAAACGTTTTGTTGAAATTAACATGAAAATGAGCTTCTATTGTATTGAACAGATTGATAAAATGTTCTCAGTCGGAAGCTGCGCACAAAATAGCAAAAAGATGAAGAAGAAGTAAAAGAATAAAAAATACTTTTAGCTTCACAATGAATTCAAAAGAATCAACAAATTTGAAATTCAAATATTACAAGCGAAGTTAAGCCTTTTTTATGAATTGTAAGTGTTCATTGAAGAAAAAAGTGGTCTGATAATTGCGAAGTTTATCTTGTTTAAGCTCTTTGACAATCTTTACAGAGAAAAAAAATTCACGCTTTAAATTCAAACTTTAATCAAAAACGAAGAAATCTGCTTTTAAGAGAGAGAGAGAGAGCGAGAAGAGAGATTTCGAGAACCTCTCTCTCTCTCTCTCCCTCTTTTCAATGCACACACGCACACATTATTTGAAAAGTAATTTGTGGTGAAAATAGATGATAAAGCAGAAAAGCAATGTTGGATTTAGAAAAAAAAATATTTGAAAAGCTTTTTTTATTAATGCATACACAGAAAAAAGTGATTAGAGCTTGAATTGGGCTTTACTGCTTAAAAATGTGATGCAAGGTTTTAAAGATAAATGTTAAACAAAGAGGTCAGATATTAAATCGATCTATTCAAAATAAATATCAAAAGAACAAAAATTTGTAATCTTGTTTAGCGGCATTCACACAGCTTTAAAATGCAAATTAAGTAATCATTTTCAATAATCGCAGTTCGTCAAGTAAAATTATGTATTCAAATTTACGAATGAATGAGAATTGACTATAATTTCGAAATGTGTTTTGCGTGCGGATGTTTCAAGCGTGAAAAACATGATTTTTCCAGTAAAATTTTGTAATTTGTTCATTAATTATGAGAATCAAATAAAGCTCAGAAACACTAAATTAGAATTGAACGAATACATTTAAAAATTTAATAATTTTAAATTCTTTCACTAGGAAATCATCCATTGTGAATAATTCTTTCAAAAAAAAAATTATTTGCATATTTAAATAAAATCAAGCAAAATTTACATTTAATTACTTAAATCTTAATTTCGAATGAGAAATAAGATTGCAAAAATAATCACTCAAAAGTTTGAAACATAAAAACTAGAGAAATCCTTTCTACTTCATTTGCCTGAATAAAATATTTCATTTTTTAATTTTCTTATAAATTTGATTTATTTAAAAAGAAGCAAATTTTGGCACTTGTTTTAAGATTAAGACGATAATGAAAATTTTCATAAAATACAGTGAAAAGCATGTAAAACAGGATGACAGGTGGAGAAAAAACAAATGTTGGAGTAGCACAATCCTACTTATAAAGATTTTTAAATTTATTAGGAAAAACAAAATTTAATTAATAGTTTCATAAAATAATTCAATAAAAATGTGTCTTTTCAATAAAATTTTATTCCACTTCACCTCAATTTTCAGATATAATAATTGAAAATTTAACTTCTGCGTCATAATTTAAATTGATCAACAGAATTATTTTAGCATTTTAAAAAATTGACAAATCGCTCACTTGTTTTGAAATAATTAAATATCTGTCAAGTAGAGTAAGCAATTTTTATAAAATAATTAGGCAAGAGTGAATTCTGATGATAAAATGCAATTTTTTGAGTTTTATGATTTTTTTAAACATGAAGCAGAAATTAAAATTGAAACGGGACAAAAAAGCAATCAAACTATATTTCAATCGCTAAACTTCAATATTTTATAATACGAATAGAGAGGAATAAGTTTTACGAGTTAATAATGAAGTTTTTAAAAAAACAAATTTATTTTTCCTTGTGAAAATTTAGTTTTGAGATAAGAAAAATAGGCTAAAAGCAAAAAGAGCTTCGAGAATTTTATCCACCCTTAGAAGTTCAGATTTCGCTACTTCTTAGCTCAAAATGGTAATTTTTTACGAAAGTAAATTAATTAGTTTAAACTTATAATATAGAAAAAAAATTAAAATATCGAATTTAATATTTTTGGTCTTAATTTTAAAATAAATGTTTGAAATCGAATATGGACGTATTTTCGAAACATTCTGAGCCAATATTTGTTCTATAATAACGTTCTTTTCTCCTTTCATCTTATAAATTTGAAAGTGTTTTTTTATATCATGTGTACATGATTATCATTACTTAGATAGGCCTAGAACAGTGATGAACATGGAAGCACAAACGCACACATAAACAGCGAATGATTTATGGTTATTGTGTTAAAAGCAAAGCGCAAATACATATATTTACAGATGCAGATATGAATACTTTTATTATTTAAATAAAAATTTTGATTGATTTATTTTGACGCTTATTCAACACAAAAGAACGGCAAATGAAAAACTCAGTCAATAAAAATTTAGAATTGAAAAACGCCTATGAAAATTTGCTTTCGATTAATCGATCGAAAAAATGTGTGCATTTATATGTAAGACGCATTGTTTGTTCCGCGCTTCCGTGAATATTGCTTAATTAAAAGTCGTCGAGTTTGTTTGCATAACACTCGATTCGACTTTCGCCATGAGCTAAAACTTTTTAATTACAATTCAAAATTTGCAACGTTTAAAGATTTTTTTCAAAAATCAAGCTTTAAAACATATTTGCTTTGAAAATAAACGTAAAACTTATAAATTGAGATTTTGTGAGAGAATGGGGGAAAAAACTAATGCAAAAGTGAAATATTTTTCAAACATTTAAGATTTTCAAGTTTTCATTTTAGCGCAACTCTGTCAATTTCAATCATTTTCAATCAGCAGTGAAAGCGGAAACGTATCAAGGTTTACTATGCATTGATTTCATGTGAAATATTTTGCATTTTTGAATATTTCATACATATCAATGGGTAAAAGATATCGTTTTCAAGAGTTTTGTTTTAAAAATTTTTTTTTCAAAAACTTATTTTCCGAGTGAAAATGTAAAATTTCGACGTGTTTATATTTCGAATATTTTTTCGTTCGCTTCTCAAAAAATCAATAATAAATTTTCTTTTACATTTTGGATATGAGTTTAAATCAAAATATTTAGCTTCTCTATAGCAGGAATTTTGGTAAAAACCGATAACATAATAAACTTGCGAGTATTGATTGAAAGATTACGTTTTCTCATTGAAGCAATCGCAACGTATGAAATACAAAATGAAATCATTTCAATCTTTTTATTCTATTTTACATAATAAATTTTTTAATTTTCAAATTCAAAAGAATTTTTCTTGAATCCTTTCTTGAAAACATGCACATGTTCGTATTTTCAATTTCCAGCTTGAAAACTATTTTAAACTCATTTGAAAAACAAAAATTTCTGAAAAAATTTATCATATTTGAAAGACATGAATGAAATTGAAAATCTACAAAATTTAATCTGATTCGTGTTTCGCGTGAAATTGTTCACTCGATACAGTACAAGAAAAATATTTAAATGTATTTCAAATTTAACAGTGAAATTCTTGAGCGAGGCAAAGCGAAAGCAAGCAAACGTTTAGAAGAAAATAAAATTATTTTCTTGGAAACAATTATGAAATTTTTGTCAAAAAATGTTGTATGTACCTAGAAATATGCTATGATCCATCTTTCTAGATATGAATGTCGCAAACATAAACATGCTTTTTCATGCGCATTTTATAATTAAGTTGAAATTTTCAAGTATAACCTAAATAGAAAGTAAAAGCGTTCAATTTTGAGAGAGCAAATCTGCTCTTAATACATGGTGAATATATTTTCTCTACTTCTTCACAGAAAACTTGTGAATGCAATTTGCGAATCTGGCGAGAACGACAAACAGCTTTTGCTCACTTTACTCTCAGTGAGAAAGTTCATAAGAAAATAACGGTAGCAGCTGCTGAAGCGGTAAATAAGAGCGTAAATTGCGATTTTCTTTCGAGTTGAATAATCATTGCGTTAGAAGTTGTGTGCTAGCGAGAAAAAAAAACTCGTTAATTTGTGACTTTAGCGAGCTAAACGTTAACAAGCATTCAATTGAATACAGCTAGTCCACCCAGGGTCCATTGTGCTTTAGCTATTTTCTTCTCTCTTCCACGCAATATAAGAGAAAAATCTCATAATTAGTTTAATTTTTGATGTCAGCTTCTTCTCACTAAATGAAGTTTGCTTTTCGCACTCGCTCTACAGGCGAAGAAAATTTTATTACCCGTTCAAAGCTTAGCAATTTATGACAATAAATAATTAACATTTCTTCGAGCGAAGATAAAAAGAAATTCGATTTACTTTTGCGTATTGAATGATTCGTTTCATAATTAAACTAAAACAATAGCGTGAACATGGCGCGTTAGTCTTTAAATTAAACGCTTTCAATTATGTAGGAAAAAAATCAAAAAGCTCAATTTATCAAATAAACTGCGTAAAAATGCTCGTTTCGTGCATCATTTAAGCAAAATTTTTTATCCTAATAAATTGTTAATGTTTCAATGCATAAATAACGCCAAGATGAGTTCCAAGCTTTATTTATTTAAAAGAAACTGTAAATTTTTGAAGTTCATTTTCTTTTATAAACCTAGGACACATTTAGAGCAAAATTCTATTTATTATCCAGTCAAAGGCATTTTAATAAATTTTTGTTGAAATCGAGTAGTATTAATACAAATAAACTTGAGACGTTTCATGTTCGTTTTTACTATAACGATCTCTTATAAGCATAAGCATACAAAATTTGTTATTTCAAAAAATATTTAACCAAAATTAAGATATATTGCAAAAATAATAAGTTTTTATGCCATTTCATCTCAATAAAGGAAAAAGGAAACATTTAATTTTACATAAGGAAGATGGCCAAAGTCTACAAGGCTTAAAAGAAAGCTTATATGATACAAAATAAATGTTTCGATGGCATCAAAAAAACTGTCGCGGCCGAACGATTTATAGCCAAAAATATGTGACTCTAGAACTTATGTGCGATTTACTTATTTTTGTTACAAATCTACTGAAAACTATTCTAATACATCTCAAGACAGCTCAATATTTTACCAAAAAATCTCATAAAAGCTCACGAAAATCATGTGCCCCTTAATATTGTTTACGCCAGTGACTTGCAATTTTGGTGTTTACCAATTAATTCGAAATAAAACGTAAGATTTTAAAATTCTGAACCAAAGCATAAATAAAACTAGAAATTTTCGTTGCTATAACGACCAAAATATGTCAATTTAGAACTATTTAAGGGCTTGAGAAGTTAACTAGATTATTGTGTTTATAACTTTCTCAATATCAACTTTAAACAAAAAGTTGACAAAATAATGCTCTTACGTTGATAGAAATCACGTGCTCGCAAGTAAAACTGAGTTACAAAGCTCAGATTTCTGGATTCATAAAAATAACACAATTTAATTTCGTGTATAAGCTTCATTTTAAACCTAGTAAGTCATTTAGTAGTGAGAGCTGTCAAGCTTAAGATTAAAAGCATTATTGAATTTTGAGGAGTTCTCCTTGTTTTGCATGGAAAATCGAGAACTAATGAACATTGGGAAAAGAACGGAAATCCGCTCTCAAAGTAACAAATGAAAAATAATTAGAACAATTTCCTTTAGACGACGAAGCGAAAACTTTGTTTGTTTACATTGAGTTTCAAGTACCTTTATTACTTTAGCAATTGGCTTTTTAAAAATGCTTCACCAAAAATTGAAATAGTTTTTGCGACTTTTGTAAATTTTTGCTCACGTTCAATGATTTTCAATCATCTTTTCACCATATTGTAAATAGATACATAAAATGAGATGTAATTCGGTCTAAGTAAAGCGATTAATAAAACAAACTTTTGAAAAAATTGGCGCTTAACTAACAGAAGAAGTTGAGACTTTCGTTCAGAATTAAATATTCTTATTCGAAAACAATTTATACAACAGAAACTTGCGGCCTAAAGCTTTTTGGGAAATTGACATGATCATATAATGAAATGAGTGAATTAAAAATTTATCAACAAGCTTTAATGAATCGAATTTTATCTTGTAAGTAATGAACTTCTATTTAATAAATGAGAATTTTAATGTAAAAATAATTTTTTGAAAATTCTCACAAACTTTGAATCAATCACATAATAACACTCGATACTCGTTAATATGAGTTCAAGTATGTGCATGTTGTGACGAATATTCAAAATAAGTGAAATGCTTAAGAAATAAATTCAAAATAGTAACTAACACATATGAGTATTTCGCAAAAAATGGATTAACAAATTTGAACAAATTAAGCACACTAAACAAATTAAAAGCTTGTTTTCGTTTACGATAGACTACTTAATACGTTTATAGGTAATTAAAAATTTTTTCACTAAAATTTTTTTCACTGCTCATTCATCTAGAAACACTTATTAAAGTTTATTCTTTAAAAGATTTCGAATGCTCAAAAAAGAAACAAGCTCTTGATTACTTATAATCTGCAATTTCAAACACAGTTTTAATTTTAAATGTAAAATTTTTTTTGAATTTTTTCAGTTATGGGGGTTATATTGGAAAATTTTTTCAGCCACTTCAACAGTTTATAAGTGAACGAAAATTAGAAATGCATCAATTAAATGAAATAAAATAAAAGCTATTATTTTTACTTTAATCCATAACGCAATTACAAAACAACAATAAATTTTAAATTTCAAAGCTGATTGCTCAACTTTGCACTTGTGCTTAATGCTTCTGATTGTGCCATCTATTTTCGTTAAACCAAATTATTGATTTCACATTTTCAAATCAGTATTAAAAAAATCACTGAGTAAGAATCGATAAACAACAATCTAAAGTTATTTGAATACGTGCAATTTGAGTTAAAATTAAAACAATTTAAATTTTAAAAACTCTCAGTTAGATTAAAAAACGAGAATTTTTCAAATTAAATCTTGCATGCCTTACTATTGTCGACATCTATCATCGAGAAAATTATTTTAGCGTTCGAACTTGGGAGCAAATTTTTCATCAAGTAGATAAATTTATGTGTATTTTGTCGCTTTAAAAATTAATTTGTAGAATTTAAAATGAAACTTAAGGCGAAAATTTATTCGCAAATTATTTTACACAGACTGTTTGAACGCGATTTAAAACGAGAATTTTAAATTACTTTCAGTTCTTATTCAAACGTTTTTAAACAGTTTAACAATAATAGCAGCTTAAATGAAAATCACAGCTGGAGACGATATTAATACGACCGATGATGAAAATTCTCGAAAAATACTTTCTGAAGTTAGAATCAATTGTTTTCTGACATCAAAAACTATTTCGTTTTAGAGTGAAAGAGAGGAAAAAACAAAATGCACTACAGTTCAAGTTTCACTTGAATCTTGAATCTTTAGCTTAGTGACTTAAAGTTTTGTTTAATTGTAACTCGTAACAAATTGATTCCCGCCAAATTTTATATGTCGCAGACTAAAAGCATTTTTTCTCTAGAATCATATATGACAGCATTAGCATTAATTGTTTAATCTTGTTTGATTGATTGACAATTTGATTATTTGAAATATTGTTTTTGTGTTAGTACAATTTCGGTCTACGAAATCCGAACCAAAGCTCTTGAAATCGAAAATTTCATTGATTTGTTTCTCACGTTTTTCACATTGATTCACTATTTCAGAAAAATTTCTCGTTTCTTAGCAAAACTAATAAAACTTTTAGTTTTATATTTTAAAAACAGGCGAAAAGAGTGATTAATTTAAAAGGTCATAGCTCATTCATTGTTTCAATAACAAAGCTTTGAAAAAAATTTTAATGAAAAAGTGAAAAAGAAACAAAAGAAAAAATTGAAATTAATTTTGTTAATATTTTTTGGCGCATTGAATGGAAAAATTTCTTTGACAATAATTCCAAGTTCACTGACTTTCAAGTTTTTACATATTTACTCCATCAATCATAAACCCTAAAAATAGAACTCGGAAATTTTACGCTTATTTTGTTTTAACTGTGGAAAATTTTAGATTTGATTAACTTTTAAATGCATCAGTATTCTAAATTATAAGTGAAATGAATTTAGTTATAAGTTTCTGTCAAGATTTTAATTTTATAAGTTATTCTTGTGTAACGAGTATAATCGTAATCATACAAAATTTCTTCAAACTATTCACCAATTTAAATTCCTCACTGCTGCTCTGTAAATTTTATTTTTAGCTCTGAGACTTTTTTACTTCATGAGTGATGAAAGGAGTGTAATTATGTTTATGAAGATAGAAGTATTTGTTGATTGCGAAATAATGCGTTCATTCAAGCATTTAATTGAGTAAAACTTGAGCTCAAATAAAAGGTTTAGCGGAGAAGAAGAAAGCAAAAACATAGTTTAGCCCAAAAATAATTAGTTGGACAGTAAATTAATTACAACGTATCAACATTGATTTGGCCAATACGCTTAAAGAGGAAAGCGAGATCAAGAGAGCGAAAAAAACGAGCGAAAACCTGATGGTTATTACCGTCACCACTTACTAGTGATGTTTGTTATATTTTTGAAAGCTAACAAAAATTGCCACTTCAATACTAGAAAGAAGCATTTTAACATTTAGATTAATAATTATTATTCGCACACGAACTAATTCGATAGTTTAGTATTTCAAAACTGAAAATTTTCTAGAGCAAAGTATTTGATTTAATATTTAATTTTTTAAAATCAGTTTTTAATTTTTAGAAAAAATTAAATCGTTTAAATTTTGACAAAAGAAACAAAGTTTAAATGTGCAAAATGATAAATGAATGCGTTAACTCGCTCTCTGTGTTTCATTTAGAAAAGAGTTTTAAGAGTAAAAAAGTAAAGTCTAATTAAAATTTTGGAAGCAAAAACTTCAATGAAAACAAAATAAGGAAATCAGAAGAGAAGAATGTTGGAAAAGAGCGCAAGCTTATATCGTTAAACGTGTAATGCATACACGGTGGCGAAACGAGTAAATAAAAGTTTAATTTTCAACGCTTAATTCCATTGCAAATATAAAGGGAGGATTTAGAACGAAAGCTTAATGCCTAACTATTTGAAATCTAGGCGATAGTTTGATAGAAAAATGCTCAATGCAAACAAATCGCTAATTAGAATTATGTTTGCAATACTTAATTAAAAGTTTTCATCATTGTGATAGCATTTGCTTAATTCGACGCTGGTTTCGTTAAGACTGTTAACCGTTCTCTGACACAGTTTTGCTTTCGAAATGTGTTTGCCAAAAGCAATTGCTGCAAATACTTTCGCAGCTGCCTTTTTGTAGTCATGCTTCTTGCAAAGTTACACGCAAATAAATCTCGGCAAAAGTTCCGCCATTCTTCGCGTTCATCGCGCTCATCAATCACAGATCTGAATTTTTCGCTTCAAAAGAGCAAAACGTAGGGCGCTGAAAATTTACGACTATGGCTCGCTCCGACAATTGAATACATATCTTTGCGCACAGATTTTTATCGCCAAATGTGATAAAAACCTCTGCAGTTGAATTTGTTTTGAGATGATAAGATTCGCAAAGGAGTCAGCGAAATGCACCAAATGAATTGTTCTCAAATCAGCTATTTCATCGCTTTCAAGTCAAAAACCTTAAAAAAGTCAATTAAACATTTCAAATGCTGATTCTGCTAATGTATCGAAAGAGAAAATGAATTACACACTTTAAATTGCTCGTGCCTTCTATGTTTTCAATCGTTACTTTTTACTTTTATCGAAGCCTCTAAAAAGCAAAAATATTTTTAAGTCACTTCATGAATTTTAAGCTAAAATGAGCAAAAATTCAAATTAAAAGAAAACTTCAAATTTATATATCAATTTTTACCAGCAGGAAGTTGCATTAAGTTTGATGATGTTAATTAAAAAAGAAAAGCAATGAAAAGATGCGTTTGTATCTTACAAGGAATCTATTTTTTGTGCCCGTTCCCGATTTAAATGAAACTTGGTATGCAGATAGAACTTCATTAGTGTATTAAGAATTACCCCCCTCATAGGTGCGAATTTTGCTCGTGAAGCAAGTTATTCGCGTGCAAACTTTAACATTAAGTCTATGGCGAAATTTTTTTTTCGATTGCGGGCCTAAATCTCAACCTATTCTCACCCGGTTTGTTTTAAATGTTTAAACTCATTATGGGCTATATATAATTATTTTTATTTTTTTATTATTTATGTTGAAGTATCTTTAAAGCAATTTTTTACTGCTTTGATACAGAATTATGTGACATCTTTCATA
>NCKU01001991.1:7211-21377 GCA_003675995.1 Dinothrombium tinctorium
TTTTTTTTTTCTTCTTTTACAACACATTTACATAAAAACTTACCGTAAGTAACGTAATCCAATTTTATTTAAATCGCTTTAGATTTTGATTTCGCTTTTTGGCGCTGCTACAAAATTCAAATAAAATTTTCGTTTTTTAATTTTTTAGAAATTTTCATATTCGCGAAAATGTCTATTTTTTCCCCAATAGAAATGAAATTTATACTCGTGAAATTCGATTTAAAAGTTTGCGTGAAGCATGACTTTTTGAAAGAAAATAAGAATAAGAAATAATAAGAAAATTTTTGAATTCTTTTTGACGTAATAAAATTCAAATATTCACAGTGAAGCAAAAGAGCGAGAAAAAGACGTAATCGTTGCAAGTGATGTTTAATTTTTAATTTGAAGTTGCGCAAACATTTACCATGTTTTGCATTAATCTTATTTCGTATGCGACATGTTCACTTTGTAATATTTAATGCGAAGCTCGCAAACGAGCTCGAATTTTCATTGAAATTCATTGCTTATCGAATGCGCGCATTGTTTGTATCAAAAGACGAGAACAGTTGAAAAGAAGTGCTCCGCCCGAGGATATTTTCTCAGAAGATGCTCACTGAAGATAAAGTGCTCGACAAGTTTGAATTATTTTCTCGGTTTTCTTCCGAGGCTTTCATTTTTGTCATTTTTATTTACACTTATAGACTTCGATAATTTCGACATTCTTTATGCAAAAAGAAATTCTCATAAAGAGCAAAATGAAAGTAAAACAATTGCTTCACTAGAGGAGGTACATGAAAGACTTTACTCGAGAATTCAAAAAATGTTGCCTGAAAAGGCGTATAGAGCAAAAGTGCATTCTTATAATACAACAGCTAAATTATCCTTTTTGCAGCCGAGTGATGGAATTTGAAAGTCACATCCGTTATGCAATAACCACAATATGCTCTGCATTGCGCGCGTCACTTAACGATCTTTTCTGAAATTTCATTCGTTTTCATCCATCACTTTTTCTACTTTCATTCATGGTGAGAAATACGAAACAGTATTACCTTCTACAATAAATGGTGACATGCACTGATTTCTTTATGACACAAGTTACGTTCGTAAAGAAACTACGTTCAAACATACGATTTCATTTCTTTTATAATCAGCAAATGTACTGTCTGAAAACGTACATCACTTTATTTCGCTTTTCTTTCTTTCGATTATAAGTAAAACATGATTTTCACTAAGTTTCGCTTTGTTTCGATTACGATAGCAAGCAGAATATGTGCAAAGGTTCACTCAATTGTCCAATAACCGCGATTTTTGTCTTACTTTCTGCTCTCTATGATGAGGTGATGCTTTATATTTTTTCATCTCTTACTGCACACTATGGCGCATTTACTATTTTGCGCCGTACACTACAGAACGATTGCAATGCGTATGCAGAGTTCAATTGATTTTCGCTTCTTACTACTTGATATATGTAAAAATATTCTTTTCTACTAAAAATAATTGTTTTTTGACTGCCTCTGAGATTAAAAAAAGCTTAAATTAAATATAACCCATCACAAACTTGAATATTTAACATGAAAACTTTAAAAATTAGTCAGAATTTTCTTACTTGCTCATATCACATCCAATTTTCATTTTTTGCCAACTTTAAAAAGACGGTTGATATGCTCACGCACGAAGGTAATTATACAGCTTAAAATTTCATTTTTTGGAAGCAAATAAAATTTCTTTAATATATGACATTTTTGTTTTTGATTTCATAATTTATTTATGCAAAGCATTACATTCATTTTTAAGCAGTTAAAAGGTTAATCTTTCACTTTTGATCACTTTTTCATTTTGGTTAAATTATCGCAGCTAAGAAAAAAGCGATTAATGCCTCTTCTTCTTTAGACCTCTGAAGATGGTAGTCATCACCGCCATCATCAAGCGCAAGCATTTCTAAAGCAACGTGATCGAGCGATTATAGTTGATAAAATATCACGATGGACATTTCCGCTATCATTCATCATTCTAAACGCTTGTTATTGGACTGTCTACCTCGGATGGAATTGAATTTTGTGTGAACTCTCTTTCTTCTCTTTCCAAAACATTTCGAACAGTGCTCTTCTCTTTAAAATTTGTCGTTTATTTTTGAAGCACAAAAATTAATCTTTTGATCAAACAGCGAGTTTGAAACTTGCGGCAAACATTTGCCGTAAATGCCAAACAGAAACAAGCAAATAGCCACTTCACCTCAAGGTTTGGCGTTTACATTTTATTTTTATTTATCGCTAAATCTGTGATTAGCTTTATTCATTATAAGAAAAAAAGTGAAATTAACTTTAAAATTGTTTATTTCCCACAAGATTCAAAACGATTATTTCAAATTAAAATTCTAACATTTTAAAGCATTTCCACAGAACAAATGAAATGCATTTCAATCTCTATTTGGCATTTACTTATTTAATTACTCGAAAGAGTACTTTATAAATCGTTTGATCGCAATAAATTTTTGCAACATAGTAAAAGATATAATTCTAAGTAGGTCCATATATGAGTTAATTAATTGGAAAAAGTCACTTACCAAGATAATTAAGAGAAAAGATCTTTGTAAGTTACGGAATTTAGCTAAATATATACATTCATACACGCCCTGAACTAGCTGAAATGAGCACATCATATATTTTGTCTGTTAGCATCTGTACATTAATTATGTTCACTTCAAATGATGTTGTTCGTTTTTTCAATGATGGCGTCCATTTATAATTTAAATAATTTAAAAAGCTTTTTGTATTAAAAACATAATTGAAATTAAGCATTCATCATATGATACATAAATATGAAATTAGAAATTCGCTTTCTTTGATCTAATGTTGAAAAATAAAAATGTGAAAAACTTAAATCGATCACAAATTGTTACTTCAATATAATGTTGTTGTGAGGGCTGCTGTTTTTCTCGAAATTTTTCCTCGTTTGTCACTTTATTTTGATAAAAAATGACACAAATTTTACTCACGGTTTCCTTCCTTACTGAATTAAATTAAACTGTGCATGAAACTTTTTGACAGCAGAAGTTAACAAATTTGAATTTTTCTCGAGGAACAGACATTGATTAATTATTAATTTTTAAAGTTTAGTTATACTCTTACCTATGAGAAAAGCATTTGTATTTCGGTTCCATTGTTTGTGGCTAAACACAACAAATGCGTTTACGAGTAAAATTATCGCTTTGTTTAGCGTTCTTTCAGTCACAAAAGCTGACCATTTGCTCGACAACTACCATAGATCAAAATAGGAAAGTTTAATAAAACTCTATTTATTTTTAAATGAAGCTTTATCGCAGGCAAAATTTTATGTGAATGATGGTCAAACACTAGTCACTAAATTTTTGTTAGTTTTCAATTTAAAAACAAGCTGTAATTACAGTGCTCTTGAAAATGTCCTGCTTATAAAAATTGCAGCTTTTTTTATTGAAATATGCACAACTGTACTATCTGTTCAGAAAGTAATTTGCCCCTTTTTTAAGAGGCAGTAACTTTTGATCGCTTTTTCGTATTCGAATGGTTCTTTTACAACATTTAAGAATAAATTTATTTGTTTAATTTCTTAATTGACATCATGAATTAAACAACATTTTTCGGACAAAAAGGGTGCAAAAAAAGTGAAATGATATTTCCATAGGTTTTTGCTTGAGTGAGAACGTGCCTTTATATTGTTGAATTTTGAACATAAGCATTAATTTGATTCTAGTTTATGCATCCAAACTTTAGTAAAATACTGATTAAAACTTAAGTTACGATTATTGAAGGTGGAAATACAGTTTCTGAAAAATTGCTTGCGCCGGATCAATTAATTAATTTATTATCACTTATAAACTCATCAATTTCGATCAATGTTTACGACAAAATTTAATTGCAGTATTTATTTGATCACATGAGCAAAGTGGTCATCTCGTTCACCGAAACATTTGCTGTGTTTAGCCTTAATCGATGCAAACCGAAATACAAATGTTTAAAATTGGCCCGTTTTGGAATTGGACAAATGCTTAAAATTGGCTTAAAATTGGACATGGTAACTACACAAATTATGAATGTCATTAAGATTATTATTTTATGTAATGACCAATTTAAACAATTGTTTGTGCTTTGCAACGCTTTATATCGCTTAAAAATTAATAAACTTTATGTTTTAAACATGACCAAAGTTTTGTATTTATTTTAATTGATTGATTTTAATGGTGTTTACGCTTGAGGTGCTTTGAAAACAAAACTTTGTTCGAGCAAAATAGTAGCCCTAATTATTTTAATTATTATCGAATTTATCAAATTAAAAGCATCAAAAATTTCGAAAGATGTGCACAAAAAAAAAGAAAAATCACTGTTGTTGTAATCTTAAATAATCCTTACATCAAAATAAATTTTCAAAGCAAAACTTTCCTCTGTGTTATTCATTTTTTCGCTTTAACTGTTTTGTCGCAATAAGTTTTTTGCTGCAAGGTTTTAATATGTAAAACATAAAATATTTTCTTAAAAAATTTACTTAATATAGCAACTCTTATCTCGTCTTGCAGCATTATTTCTTTCATTTCTTTTGCGAGTGGTGAAATAATTTCATGAAAGCATTGTTCTCGTTCAGATCACATCAAATGTAATACAAAAAATATTTGTCAAGCAGCTCATGAATTATGTAGCATTTTTGCTTTTTTAGTGCAAAAATATGATCAAAACCATAATATTGTGTGTGAGGGAAATATAAATGTTTTGACATCGCGATCCTCTACTTTCTCTTTTAAATTGCACTCATTCTACTCATAATGAAACATAAAATAAAATGCTCAATATTTTCTATGTTTTACGTCCTCAGGTCTGCACAAGAATTTGATTCGAGTGTTTTTTTTAAGTGGTGCCATTAAAAGAAAAAAGCTATTTTGTGCTCACAAAGCATGAAAAAGAGAAAAAAATTCTAAGGAAATATTATCGCTTTAAAGATAAAGGTTTTGTCGAACGAAACTTTTTTAACATTTAGCAATGCTTCGAGAAAAGCTTTTCGAATGCAGTGTGATTAACATTTTTGTGATTCTAAAGCTTTGGCTCACAATTTAACATTGCGAAGTTTAAATATCACACTATAAAATTCTATTATTCATTCTACTCCATCATTTCTTAAGGGAAATACAGTTTCACACATTAATGAGATTTTCAAAGAATATCGTTGATACCCCTCTCGTTTTAATGAATGCTTATTAAGTAAATGATGTGCACTTGCAAACCGAATACTAAAATGAGGTGAATATTGATCGAAGCAAAAGTTTAAAGGAATAGCTTTTTAAAATTTTGCTTCACGTTTCATTTTCATCTAAATTTCACAATTTAAACGATTGTGATTTGGATGCTTTCTCATAAATTCACTTTTAATATAATATCTATTGAAAGAGAAAAGGTATTGCTCATTGGAGTCCAGATGTGAGTTTGTGCACCTAATTAAGCTATTGCGCTGTTAATCGATTGACAAAATTTCATTTGCAGTAACTTCACGCTAATTTCACTCCTGGTAGCACCTTCCTTACGGTTCCAAAGTTTGATTTTATATTCACATACATGATCATAGAAGTGAGTTTTTGAGAGAGCAAGGAAATGCAAAAAGCATGAAAAACAGTCGCTTCTGCTTAACTGAGCTAATAAAATTTTTAAAAAGTATTTAAATTATTTATTTCAATAATAGAAAAATTCAATTACATTCAAGCGACAAAATTTATAAATAAGTGAATAGGAAAGAAAAAGAGAACATTTCAATTGAAACAAATCGTAAAGAAAGGAAATATTTTTCAACAAATGTGCAGCAGTTTCATCTTTTCCTGGACTCGATTCACTGAGTGAGGAAGTCACTGAGCGCGAAATGTTTTGATTTACTTTTCGACGAAATAAGCAAAATTGTAAAAAGCAAATTACAAATAAAATGGAATTTCTATTTCAGTAACGCGTCATTAAAGTGTTGAGATTATTGTAATTTCAACGGGCATCTCTGTGTGAACTCCAAGCTTACGGCGATCGCTTGTTTTTCACGCTTTGCTCCTCTCTATATATTCGAGAAAATAGTGCACTTAAAGGTTTTATGTCAGCTCACATACTATTTTTGGGTTTCCGGTTTTATCAAAACATAATGCCGATTTTGAATTACTCGGGTAAGGTGAAACCGGTGTCATTCGAAAAGTCACTTTTGGTGGCAAAATCCATCGTCAGCAACTTTTTCATCGGATATTGCGTTGATCTGCTACAGGGCGAAAATCAGCTAAAATGTTCAAGAGCTTTTTCATGTGAGGTGCTATTCGAAAGCTTTTTATGTACTACAATAAGTTCAGAACTCTTAGCTATAATTCTAGAACGATGTCTCATGATTCCAAAAGCATTGATGCATAAAAATGATTTTAGTCCAAAACCTTGTTTGGTCAAAAACGGAAAACAATAAAAAACTAACACTAAACAACAAAAAATGAACTGCAGCTCGCTCACCAGTAAAGTTGCTCAAAGAGCTAACAATTCAAATCTGAATTACCCTGACTCGGTGCGTTTTTTTTAAATCAATTAATTTAATCTTCAAAATATGTATTAATTTGAAAAATGAATTAAAGATTCTATTTGCATGATTAAATAATAATTAAGAGCGGAGGTGGTGTGAGTATTAAGTTAATAGTAGTTGATGGATAGATTAAGAAAGCAGCAATTCTCTAAAACAAAAAAATAATTTTTTTGTAATATGAGACAAGAAACATGATTCTTATTAATTCCATCTTTGTCTCTATTCTTTTCTTACAATTAAAATTTCCTATACGGTAGAAAAACTAGAATATTACGAACAAAACAAACATAAAAAATTAGGACGGAACTAAATCGAATTTTTTATTCAAGTTCATTGATTGTTTTACGATGATTGTTTGATTTTGGAATTTCCTCGAATCGGCGGATTAAATTCTGAATTTAAATCTTGTGAAAGAAATGAAGTCAAAGATCTGAATTTTTCAACTGTGTTTAATTAAATGATTTTTTCTTCAAAAAATCGCTTCTGCTGATGAAGAACGTAAACGAAACACCAAAAGATCATCCACAGGAAAGCTTTAGTTCAATTCTTTTTTTAATTTCCTTATTTTAATTTTCAGCTAAAAAATCTTAAAATCTTTAAAAGTTTAGAGAAAAGTGTTACTCTAAATGGAAAAAGTTTTTCTCTGCGCGAAAATTCGCAAAAAAGGAGAAATCACTTCAATTTTCACTAAACTCGTTTCTCTATTTTGAATATAAAATCAAAGCTTTTTCGAAATAAAAATTTTTAATGGTGCAAAACATAGTACAACTTTAAAATAATGGTGCAAGACAAAGTAAGAATACATATGATAATTTCAAGCCTCGTTTTTTGTTGTTGTTGAAAGCCTCATTTCTTTCGGTAATATTTTGCCCAAAAGTGTAAAAAATGTTTCAATAAACTTAAAGAAAATCGTTGCTTGAACTGAGCTTGAATAATGTCGCTTCAAGTAAAATAAACGCTTTTTACATAGTAGTAAAATTAATGCGTTTAAAAAATTGCTTTTGAGTTTACTTTGCTTCTTTAAATGGCTCCCATAGTTTCATAATACGTGACTCGTTTTCAGCCAATCTGCGAAAAAATTCTTCGCCGCTACCTTTCTTAAAAGTGCCGCCATATTCTATGGGCAATAAATTTCGAGGAATTAATTTTAGAAGTTGTGAATAATCAGAGCCGATAAATTCAATTTTTTCTTTAAACTGTTCACTTAAAAATGGCTTTGCCATCCCAAAAACAGCATCGGCTAAATAATTTTCATTGACCACGAAGATTTTTCGCCATCGTATTGGTAGAGAATTTTCGGACAAATCGATTGCCATGCGAATTTCGGAAATACCGATTTTAGAAAATTGACGGAGGCCAGTGTCTTTCAAGTCAATTATTTCGATTGATCCATTTATTTGTGCTTCTTCATCCAATTTGTCAAACTCAGACGCGTAAACAGTCGCAGCCACACACTTATCTAATGATATCTTGCTCGGTATCCATTTTCCTCCTCGCAATATGCATAGCGTTTCACCAGTTATATTACGGTGAGGTAACATTTCAAAGAATTCCTCCTCAATTGCATCTTTTATGAATTCAATTTTAGTGAAGAACTGTGGGTATTTTTTGAAGATCGTCAAATAATTTTTAATTGCGAAACAAGTTTTATTAACGTCGTAGAGTCGCGATCGTAAGAATTTAACAAGAAACTCGTCATCAAACTGTTGTTTGATTCCCTCGTGTTTTAATCTTTCCAATAATGCACGCGTATATTTTTCACGATTTTGTTCTTTCTCTTTAATTAAATTCAAATCCATTTTATCAACTTTGGTAAGCAAAAAATATAAAAAATTCAGTAAAAACAAATCGCAAAGGAAAGAAATTTTTGATGAACCAACCTTTCAGGTAAATTAATTCGCAAAAGAGTCGATAATATTTAGAATGAATATCACACTTTTAATTTAGCGAAATTGTGTTCACTTCTATGCCAGCTAAACACATCTGTTATTGTTATTAACAAATGGTTTATCTATAAACAGCTTGTTCACTATAACCACAGAAAATAACTGGGCAACCAATAATTTCAGTGCTTAAAATATGAAATGCATTCATTTTTTGTTTTAAGACTATTAAATTTTGGTATTTGAAATTAATCCTCTAGTTAGATCAATTTATCTCTATCTCTCATTGAGACACTTCGGAAAAATACATAAATATATAAAATTATTTTGTACCACAAAAAAGCAATTTTAGGCAAACTTAATTAAATTTCGATTAATTAAAATTTTATTAACACAAAACTGGTTATGGTTAAATGGTTATTGCTTTTGACCAATTTTTTATTATTAAATTTCGAATTAATATGTAGAAAATTAAAACACAAAACTTCATTAAATTTTTGTTTGTTTTCATTTTATTCATTTTTTGAAATTATCTACGTATGTATAATATGGTTCGAAAACAACATCCATAACAGGAGAGAAGATAACAAAAAGTAAATTTTTTAATTTAGTTTAATACTCAAGAATCTCAATTATTGTCAAACATTAATTGCTTGCGAGCCACAAGTTTGTTAACATCTCTTTTTTTGCGTTTAAAATTGTTTTTAGCAATGAAAAATTCAAATCAATGTGTTTAAAGTTTTTTCATTCACAAAAAAACTATCAAACGCAAGATTCAAAGAAAAAGTGGAATTGGAAGAAGAATAAATTGATATTTACGAACTAAATTCCTCCTTTTGACGATTTATAAAGTAAATTTTGTTTATTTTCTATTTATTCATTTATTTTTGCTTTATGTAACTACATTAAATGGGAATCTTTTGAAGTCATTTCGCTTCTATGAACGTCAGTCATCGATATATTGTATCAAATTGAATGGCTTCATTTTTCAAACACTAAACTTATTGCTCGTTAAGCAATTTCGAAAGCGAATAAAAAGCACTTATCTGCTTTCAGACGTGAAATTGGCTTGTTTTGCCATAATTTTTATCATTTTTAGTTCGTTGCATTAATTGATCAAAAACAAAAAATTAAGCATCTGAATTTTTGACCCGAAGAAGTACAAGCATTGCTTGCGAAATTATAGCAGTCTGAAGTCTAAGTTACTTTACACATGATTGAGAGACAGCGATGAAAAAGTTGTTTAAAATTGATGAGATGAAAATATTATGAGTAAGCAAAGATTTAAACGAAAACGACTCTCTAAACTGATTTTTTGATTTAAAAAACCATTCTGAATGATTAAAATTAAACAGGCAGCAAATACAAGAGTTAATTGCCATATTTAGAAATGCGCAGAATAAATGAAAAATAGCTCAATATAAGTCTGCTTAAATGTTCATGTTTCGACGAAAACCACGATAAAAACATTAACAATTGTTATCAAGAAAACAATCAATAGGATAATACTATTACAACATTCTGCTCGATTGTTCCCGTTGATTGTATGTTGTCGGGTATTAAGTAAAAGAATGATGCCAACCAGAACTTGAAGAGCAATCGAAGCACCAATTAACGCTATATTAGCTATGTGTAAGTAGTGTTCACCTGTCGCACCTCTTTGAACCACATATTTCAATTGTGTCGCGTTCGCTGTGAGCAGCGCTATGTCTTGTAAGCCTTGTGCGATGTTCTTTTTTGTCGCATATACATTAAAATCCAATTTATGAGACGCTCGGTTGTTATCATTTTCAACAGTGAAGCTGTCTGCTTTATTTTGAGAGCTCAGGTTTGTTATCTTTCTTTTGGCATCCGAATCCTTTGAACGAAACAACTGTTTTCAGAAATCGAAACGTTTGCATTAAAAATAAATTAAATTGACACTTGTGAAAAGCTGCTCTTTGAGAAAAGCTTATGTTAACATGCTTCAACAAATAGCTCGTTTATTGTGAACTATGCAAAATTGCTTTTCTAGACCTCGTTTGTTCGGCAACTAACTTTTCACATATTGTCGCACAGCATTTGCCATTTTCTTAAAACACTTTCGAATATTTTAGTACTGAGAGAGATTTATTCGGTTTTTTGAAAGAATGGACTTTTTCGAACAAGAACAAAATTTAAGGTTAAACAAAACTTGTGTTCACTTTTCAATAGAAACTAACGACTTACAATACGATTTTTGTGCTTTTATAAGAAATGTGCGCACGACAATAACGCGAGATCAACTCAATTTTCTACAAATATTTGAGTTCACTTTTGCTTCTTTTATTTTCTATTTTCTACTTTTGAAAATCAACTCTTTGAAATGTCAAAAAACATTGGAAACATTTCTCTGTATTCTTTAAAGACTTCTTTCATAGCACAATAAAAATTCGTTGTTATTGGGCTGCAATTTTGTGTTAAAGCGACTAGTTGCAAAGGTACCTTTCGAGCCCTTCTTGGTTGTTGTTAGCACTTTCCAGTATTGGAAGACGTGTGAATAATACTTGCTCAATGTGTTCCCTACAAATGTGTATATATGCTCCTTAAGCTCAGTGCTTCTCTTCTTTTTCAAATTGACTCAACTATAAGTTTTTCTCAGTATAAAAATAAATTCTAATTGACAACCCTCGAAATAAAGTGTTAAAAAACTGAAATAAAGTCGATGTTTTTCATCTCGAGGGTAATTTTCATACAATTGTCTTACTTTTCATTTGTTGTCAAATTTTTAAACAAGACAAAAATAAAAGCTAAACGCGTTAGAATGAACTTAACATTTTCGACAAATTTGTAATGCTCTTACCTGCGGTTGTTTTAAGCCTCCTTCTGTCTCGTCAAGCAATAAGATTTCTTTGCTTTCATCATTATTCTCACATTTATCATTGATGATCGCTTTCGATGCATTTTTCCTTATTTCGTTATCGTCAGCTTTACTCTTCGCTCTCGATTTCGGCGATGGAACCATTGTTACATTCATTGCATTATTGTTTTTTCCGTTTTTCATCAGCGCATCGTTTTCTTCCATAAAAAAACTGTTTCGCAACTTTTTATAAAGTTTGCCTTTCGCAGTGCCCTTTTGATCACTTTCGTAACCATCACTTAAGTCAGCTCTATCTTCTTTGGTTAAATCCACCGTTTCCGAGACGCAAGAAAAACAATGGGTACAACAAAACGTCATTTAAGATCACGAGTAAAGTAGTAATTGGGCGTTTCAATTGCTATTTAGCAAGTTAAAGATGAGCTTAGCGAGCTTAAGTGGAGTATGAAAGTCGAAAAACAATTGCTTGCTTTCGTGCATTCAATTCATGCAAAATGCGAATTGTTTCTGCTTATTTCACTTTTTCTCCTTTACTTTTGCTTTCGCTTCGAGTGTAATTCCTTTTTGAGAAGAGAGAAGCAAGTTTCCCAAAAAGGATACGCAACATTTTTCATTTCGCTTCGACTTCACTCCGTGTATGCATTTAATTAATACCTACTAACCAGCAGGTGCTAAATTCTCGATTCTTCAAGTAAAATTTGACCTCAATTCCTGCCTTAACTTTAATTAAGAAAAACTTTCTTTTTGTGTCAATTTTGTTGCGTACTTTGCTTTTGAACGCCGCTTTAAAACACCAAAGTACCCATTGATTATGTAATGCACAGGACGAATACATTTTCTTCGCGAGTAATGTTTAAAGTGTAGGAGTTCGCATACATTTTGAAACACGAAAATCTTTTTAAAAAGTTTTCGAAGTTTTAAAATTCAAGCGTCGAGATTTCTTTTTCATATTAGATACAAATAAAACATGTAAATTTTAAATGATACCAACTTTGAAAGTGCGTGCTTTTAAGTGGTATCATATTTAAAAATGAACATTGATTGAATTGTTTTCGAATTTCTTTCATAACTCAATAGCGAACGAATCTCGAAATCCTTGTAACTTTTCGTGCCTCTTCACCACCGTCTTTGGACAATGAAAAGGTGTGCATTCACTTGCAGATGCAGTATGGTTATTGAGTAAATATCATTAGTCTGTGTTCTGTGTACATAGTAAGTGTGATTTCTTTGTTTGATTTTGCTTGTTTTGAGTTTGTCGACAAAGTTCAAGTGCTCTTCTCAATTTCTCCTGAGAACTCATTGATCATTTTGGTGTTAATTAAGAAGTGGATAACAATGGCAACAATTGTATGGCTACCTGATGAAGTATTTTTCACTTTTATGCTTTATTTTTGCAGAAAAAGCGAATTCTTATTTTTTAGCTTTTATATTCTTTCGATCTAAGAAAAGATGTATCAAACTCTGAAATTCTTATCATTTAACGAGTATTGCGCTTTAAAAGGGCGAGTAAATAGCCGCTTAAATGTTTTCACGAGACAAACTCCATCATTTGAATTTAAATTTTGATTTATTTCATGCGCATTTGATGTTTTTAAATAATTCGCGTTAGTCCGATTATCATTTTTCATTACTATTGATAATTTCAGCATTGTACAGCTTAGAATAAGTCGCATTTGCTTTTTCGTTTTGCATTCAAAATGTTAACGACAGATTAAAAAAATTTCTATTACAAATTGCCTGTAATCAGAAATGTTGAATTCAGCATCGAAAATAAATTTTTGATGGCATTCACAGCCGAATAAAAGAATAACAATTTTCTATCGCTCAAAATAGCGTTCGCAATTTAATCGAAAAAAAAATGTTCACAATCACAAAATTTCGCCATTTCAAGCTTATGAATGTTTCTTTTTTGTAAGGCGATAAATTTGGCACAAAAATGGCTTTGAATTCATGCACTCTACTTTCCATTTTCTTTATTTTACTTGGAATTTCATTAAAACTTTGACAATTTAAAATCGCTAAAATAACTTTACTTTGCATAAATTAATAACGTGAAAAGAACGCTCAATTCATAAATGTCTTATTCAGCGAAATTCAGCATAAATCACGCTCGAATGGTGAGCTCAGCCCGATCACGATAATCGTAAATTTCTTTGACTTCTCGCTTTAGCAAACAAAATGTAAAGCGCAATTCTTGATATCAATTCATAAATAGATCGAAAAATTTTTTAAACATAATTTTGCTTTAAGTGGGTGTACGAAAATTTATTAAATGATTTTTGTGAGTCGCTTTTTTTCGCCGCTAGCGTCAAAATAATTCGCTTGATTTGCAATTAAAATTAAGCTGCAAAATATGCTTTCGTTTTTAGCTCTATTTTTGGAATTTAAAAAGTAGAACTTGTGAAAAACATTTTCGCTAAAATTTTTCAAGTTGTCGAGTAACAAAATAGTGCTTTTCATTTATCCGCTTTTGTTAACTCATTTTTATTTCCATAACAATTGCGAATAATTTTTTTTCGAATTTATTTTTAATAAAAGCTTATTGATTTTTATTTATATACTTCATATTTCATATTTTTATTTTCATTTTTCATTCTTTCTATTTATTTTGAAAAAGTTTACAAAACTTTTTTTTCGCAAAGCTTTCGAAAAAGAGAAAATCCTAAAATTGCTTTTATTATCAAACTCATTCACTTGAAAATATTCATTCATTTGTAAGAGAATAGCTACTAGCCGTGAAATGTAAAAAGTTGTTTCAAAACTTTGCAAAATAACTTTTGCTTTATTTTCTCTTTTCGCTATCTTAAAAGTATTGCTTAAGTATAACTTCGATTCACGTTTTACATTGCCGTGAAAGTAGTATAAATTTCGTGTGTTGATACACACGTGGATTGATACTGAATTCAATATGTA
>NCKU01001992.1:0-21356 GCA_003675995.1 Dinothrombium tinctorium
ATTTTTTAATATTATCTTCTTAACATATCTAATACAAAAAGTTGGATTTGAAAAAATTTTACATAAAAATGTATAATTTGTAAACAAGGATTTTTTTCAAAAAACTAGTAAAATGAAAAATGTATCTGACTATGTTGAATTACTTTTTTATAATCTGCGTCATTTGATCATTTTATTTGAGTTCTTGATGACTTCGAAAATGGATGAAATGTGAGTAAAGAAACAATATATATTCATTGTGTTGTTAGATTTTGATGCTCTCGTGTGTAACAAATCAAATATTTTAAAGTTTTCGTTTGCTTCATTTTCACTGTTACAAAGAATTTTGAGATTCATTTCGCGCTCTGACCACTTATTTTCAGTTTTATTTTTAATAAGATCTTAATTAATAAACCATGAACTATAATTTTTAAACAAAATCCTTAGTTTCAACATTTTGAATATGTTTGTAATTTCAAAATTCTATCAACAGCCTATGTTTTCAAATGAAATTGGCCGGTGCAAATTTAAAGACATTTTCCAATTAAATTATAGATTCAATTATTTTATTACGACAAATATGAAAAAGATTTACGTATTGATGAAGAAGCTTGCTTAGTCATAAATATATTAAAAGATTAAATTTAACTTTTTGGGTGCACCGAATACACCAATCTAAAAAAATTCTAGATTTTTACGGGACGCATGTTATTCTTCTCTTCACGATTTTATAGATTCTGTCATATGAGTGAATAAGCTTCGCATTTACATTTTGATTTATGAATCTCTACATTAAAATTAAATGATTAATTTTTTTAATTGTATGCAACAACATTTGCTTAGTGTAGCAATAAATTTGCTCAACCTTGAGCGTGTATTGTAATTTTGTATTTCTTTACTCAACACTTTGAGAAAAAGATTTCATTGCGTCGGCTTAAATTCGAGAAATGGCTAAAAAAAGATTGCGAATTGTCTGCGATTTCGCAATATAATATTTATAATAGATTTCAAAAGTTTAATTAGCTTTATTCATTTTTTTGTTTAAAAATGTTATCCATAAATTCATGATTATGAAAGATCGTTTACATGTCAAGGTAAGATTTGAATATAAAAAGAAAAACAATGTTTCGGTATAAATTTTGACAAAAATAGAAAAGAACCACATCACTGACAAATGAACCTCTAAGAGATTGAAAGAGCCAATTTTAAGCAATTCAAGGAAGACTACTTTAAAGAAACGATTTTTAAATGTAAATCTCGTAAGCTGCGCAAGCGATCATAATTTTATTGAATTCGTAAATGTTCATCACTTCTTTGTATTGCCTTCGAATGAAACTAATTTTTAAACAGTGTTTTAAAACAAAATGAAAGTAGCTATCATTGGTGCCGGCATAAGCGGAATTTTGGCGATCAAAGCATGCAAAGAAGAAAGCTCGATTTCCGAAATCGTTTGCTTCGAGCGAACCAGATTTTTCGGGGGCATATGGAAGTATCGGTATGTTTAACTTTTATAGACCATTCATACTCAATATTTTTTGAAATGTTTTGTGATTCTTTATAAGTTACAAAGAGGACTACAATTTTTAACAATTTCAATGAATTTTTCGATCTCAAATATCTGCCGTTAAAACAACGAAAAACTTTGTTTAGTCATTGATATTGAAATTAATTGAAAGTTTAAACGAAAATTTAAGCATTCTTAAAGATATTCGAGAAAAGTTCTTGCGCTTTAAAATTTCAAAAATTTTGTTTTTTAAGCTCAACTTGATTCTCTAAATTGTGAAGAAATAGATTTTTAATCATTAGAGTTCTTAATGAAAATAATATATTGGCCATTGTGTCTGCAAATTTTAACCATTTTTGTTTTTGTCAGCGAAATATTGATCAATCTTTACATTTAAATTACGTAATATAATCGATAAATTAAATTTGTTGCAAAATAAATATTTACATCACGGAAAAAAACACATTTTAAGATGAACGTCGTCAACGAGAAAAGTACTTTATATTCAAATATTTCATTTTTAGAAATGCCCAATTTTCATTATTTTTTACAGATTAATTCTTGACATAATTTAGCAAAACTCATGGAAATAGGTTTCCACATGTCAAGAATATAAATTTTAGAATTAAATAAAAATTTATTGAGATTTAATTAACTGCTTTCGAAGTATGATATTTTTTAAATCGGCATTTTGTAAATATCTCTATGAGAGTAATAAAAAAAAAATAGTTGTTTACGTCGAAAACTTTTTGATATTGAAAGGTTTTAATCAATATCTCATTTGAAAGAGAAAATCAGCCTTTCTACAGTCAAATAAAGATTGTTTCGCATTTATTTTGGTTAAATTAATAGGTTTTATATACATAAAATAGCAAACATTCTGTCATTGACTGTACTTGTTTTAAAATCTTTTGCTTTTTAATTGTTTATTTCAAGTATGATTATAATTTCAGGTAGTTTAAATGTATAGTTTAGCCATTTAGAATCTAAATTAAAAATACACCTTGCATATGTATAGCTGTCTAATGATATGCGATTTAAATATGTGAATCGAATTTATTTTGACACTTGAATAGAAAATTGCTTTCACTGAAATTCAAAAATCCATTTATGGTTTTTTTTTGGACATAAATTTTTAAACGTACTTCATTTTTGAGAAAATTTTATTGCTTATTGAGAAAAGAATAAATTTGAGTTTCAATTATTTCGATTGCGTGGTGAAGGCTGTTAACAAATGCGTGTTTAGAGGTTAAAATTGTTGCTGATTTCACCCGCTTTTCATTATCTAATTTTTTAATTTTTTTTTCCAAAAAAGAGAAAAAATATTTTTCTATTCCACTTTCGATTTCATTCAGGATATCAATATCAAAAACATAAAATCTGCGAAGTAAAATTTTCTTTTCAAAAGTGGGTTTCGTTTTCCTAGACTATGATTATCATATTATTTTGCGTGTAAATTCCACATTGTAAAAAAGGCCAAAATTGAGTTCACGGATAAATGCCAATGTATAGAATTTGTAATTAGAGTGCTAATATAAAAAATTTTAAACAGTACGAAATTAACTTTTCAAAATCAATTTAATGTTTAAAATGTTTAAAATGAAAATGCGATTAAAGCTCACTTGTCTTATTTCAGCGGCAATGAACAAAGTGAAAAATCAGTTGATGGCGAGATAACCACTGTGATGCGATCAACAGTGGCCAATAGTTCGAAAGAAATGTCCGCATTTAGTGATTATCCTCCACCAGAAGATGCACCTAATTATATGCACAACACTCAAATGTTCGAGTACATTGAAAATTACGTTAAACATTTCGATTGCTCAAGACATATCAAGTTTTCTCACCTTGTAATTACGATTAAAAAAGTCGACGAAAAGTGGCAAGTAACTTACAAAGCCTTGCATCGATGTGAAGCGAATAATTTGGTTACCGAAATGTTCGATGGCGTTATGGTATGCGTCGGGCATCATACTTATCCGCATTTTCCGAGTATCAGTGGAATTCAAACCTTTAAAGGTACTCAACTGATGAGTGAGTTTTATTGTGTCAATAAAAATAAAACTTTCTTTCAGGATCCAAATTGCATTCGCAACAGTACAAACAGCTGTCGTTAGATTACCAAGATAAAAAAGTTTTGATTATCGGCTCTGGAAACTCAGCATTAGACATAGCGGTCGAGCTTAGCGATATTTGCAAAAAAGTTTATTTGTCCACCAGAAGTGGCTGTTGGGTGCTGCCAAGACTCGGATTTCGAGGTGGCCGTCCAAACGATCTTACAATGTTGCGACGTTACTTACATCTGCTAAAAATGTACATTCCGACAATTATTCAACAGATTGTAATCGAAACGATGTACAATAAACGCTTCGATCATGAGCTGTTTGGTCTTCGACCCAATCACCCGCTGTTCCACGAGCATCCAACCGTAAATGACATCATACCTTCAAAACTGATGTGTGGAACGGTCATACTCAAGGCAAATGTTGAAAGATTTACAGAAAACTCTGTTTACTTTCAGAATGATTCGAATGCGTACGCAATCGACGCGGCAATTTTTGCTACTGGTTTTCAGCTTGAATTCCCCTTTCTTGAATCTGAATTGCAAGAATCTATCCTCGATCGACAAAATAACTCCGTTAAGCTTTACAAATACGTTTTTCCAGTTGATGAGAATTTAGAAACACTTGGCTTCATAGGCTTACCAAATGCGGTTGGCCCTTTGTTTCCTATCGCCGAACTTCAGTGTCGCTGGTATGTTCAGACATTGATCGGAAATTGTGAACTTCCATCGATTAAAGAAAGACTGAAAGCGATCGAAGAAGAAACGATAAATCGAAAAAGGTTTTCTCAATTTGTACAAAACTTTTTACTTAATTCTGTTCACATTTAGAAATTTCACACAAAGATTTAGACATGGCACAAAAGTCGAATGGATACCGTATCTTGACGAACTCGCCGAGCAAATCAATGCGAAGCCGAATTTAAAGAAGTTGATTATTGAAGATCCAAAATTGTGGTTCAAACTTATGCTTGGTCCTTCACTTCCATATCAGTACCGATTACAAGGCCCACATGCCTGGTCTGAAGCAAGAGCCGCGATTTTCAGCGTTAATCAAAGAGTTGAAAAGCCATTCGAAATACAATATATCAAATATGAAAAGCAAGCGCTTTATGTGCCAAAAATGAGCGAAATTAACGTCTTATTACGAATTACTTTCGGCTTGTTTGTGGTAATGATTTTTGAGGCGATATATATGTTCACTAAATAACTAAAGCGGTTAAATAAAGTGGGTTGAAAACTAAAAGTTAGAAAAAATTTTAAATGCTCAATGCTAGCTCGCGAAATAGAGCTGAGCAACTTGCTTGCGGGCAGAAATGCAATTAAAAATTTAAGCGAGTTCATTAATTGAAAATAAAAAATTTTAAGATTAGAAAATTTATTTTCAAAAGTTTCGATCGATTTTTATTGATTTCTTACTTAATTTTTTGCTAATAAAACATTTAACAAATGATTTGTAGCCACACGAGATGGCAGACGGATCTTGATTAAAAAAACGAACAAGTGGAAATAATTCTCATTTTTGCTATTGCGATTAAAAATCACTCGGATTTGTCAATCATGTTCTAGTTTATTGTCTAAGTACAGGCGAAAAACTTCATCAGTGCACACATTTTTTAGCGGATAGATTTTAATATGCTGCTCGACTTATTTTGATTTTTGCGATTTTTTAATAATTTGTTTTTTTAAATACAATTTTCTATCCTGTGAGTGATTTGCCACAATACCACTCATATCGGTAATAGTCACCGTACGAACAGTTAACGAGTACTTCGTATTATGCTCTTTGCAGCAGCAGCAAATGACCAATTATGAAAAACTTTTACATAAAAAAAAACTAAAACATTCGCGTGTTTGCACTTTTCTCGTCGCTTTGCTGTCTTTATAAGCTTTATTCGCATCCTTTCCAATTCTTACAGTTGGGAATAGAAAATTGTGATACCCAGGCAGAGCTTTATTAGCAGGAAATAATAAAATAAAATTTACATTTACGATCGCGCTACTGCTCACAAATTTTATCAGTGAAAACATTTCGGCTGAATAATAGTCACCGATTGTCAACTCAGTTGTGTGATCGAAAATGAATTGAGTGTTATTTCACTTTTCGCAGGTAGATATATGTTAAGAGAGCGAACTCAGTTTGAGAGATGAGAACGAAAAGGAAGCAAATAAATTCTTACTTGCAGACATCGAAAAAGTTTTTAAGCACCGACACTAACGCAAAATCTTCTTTTCGATGCTAATAAATAAATGCTTATCTTGTTCATCTTCTCTCTGAACTTTTAAACTTTCGTCGCCCTTTTAACTCATATTTTCCGGTTAAAATTTTAAAAAAAATTATTCAATTCAGACATGAATTACGCAAACTGATAATTGCGATAATTGCGACGCAACTGACCTGACGAGCGCTGACTGTTACAAAGCGCAAATGTTTTTACTCATTAAATTTGCTAAGAATAGTGACACGGTAAATATTTGATTTGTATAAATTGCTTATTGATTTAGTTTGTGCAGGCCTAATAGTTTGAAATCCAATTTAAATCAAGAAATTCTCTTTAAAATAACATTTTATACAAGCGGAGGTGTGGGTAAAACAAAAGTTGGTGGCTTTTCGGTAAAATAATTGTTCGAGACATTTGTTTGCGATATTTTTGAATTTCGTTTTCAAAATTTTTATTAAAAAGCGATTTTAAGAACATTTGTTCAAATTTTTTGACGCATTTGGCCTTCGAACTGATAAAATTTTGCCTAAATGATAATTTGAATTTTTAAAAAATTGTAACTTACGAATCGCAATATGACTTAAAATGACGCAAATGTACGATTTTCGATTTTTAATTCTAATTAAATTTAATTAAAAATGATAATGAAATGATAAAAAAGTTAGCGGCGATGAGTTACTTTTTTGTCACATAATCGGTCAAATAATTTGACCGATCAATGAGTTCAGTTTTGGTGCTATAGAATTCTAAGCATGTGAATGGAAACATCACAAACTTAATGAAGTGAATGAAAGCTTAAAATTTCTAAAAATTAAAAATTATGTGCAAGACAAAATTCTGGCATATTTGTTATAAAAAATAAATCATCAATCGTTTCTTATGATTAACTTATTTCAAAATTGTTAATTCAATTGCCTCATTTAAGGTTCGCGTTGTCGATTAAGAATGAATTTTTTGCTTTGGGCATGAAATGAAATGAAATCATTTTGAAACAGATTGGAGGTGGAGGCAAATGGATTTGCGAAAAAAAGAAGGAAATGCTTAAATGAATAATTTACGTAACTTCTAGCGCAGATATAAATATGAATGCGCTTAAATTCAATGTAATCGAGAGGTACTCAAAAAATGTTCAAGGATTTTATTTTAATCATTAAGAAGCGTCTGAAAGCAAAAAGTCAGAAAGTTGTAGAATGGTCGAATATAGCGTCATCATTGTTAACAATTACAATAAAATTTACTTTGGTCAAAGAATTATTCTCACAAAATCGCTTAGTAATATTGATTTCGCTTGAATAATCTTAATCACTAGTGAAATAAGCTATCGAATCAATCAAAAAAGCAAATAAAGTGCAAATAATTTATGTCTCATTTAATGAGTTATATAACACGAGTTAATTAAGAAAGATACATGAATCGTTGTGAATTTTGTGAAAGTTTCCTTTCTGACAAAAAAGCTCTTTTCTTCTCTCTTACATCACTTGTCACGAGTGCTTAATTTGCTGAATTCACTTTAATTTTTTTTTTCATTTTATCCGAAAACTTTTAGTTTTTTACAGCACTTGTGACTCGTAAACTTAACTGTGCCAAGTGTTTCTGTTTCTGTAAATGATGAGTTCTAATGATCAAGATATTTGTGTTATTTCGATTACTAGTGAAAAAGAAACTGAGAATAAATTTTGTAAAATATGCTTGGAAACCCAAGAAGATTGGAAATTGATCGAACCTTGCGGTTGTAGAGGCAGTTCAGCTCATGTTCACGAAAATTGTCTCGCAAATTGGTTTCAAACGAGTCATTCGTTAAGATGCGAAATATGCAACACACTTTACTCGTCTGCTGTGATCAATAAGCTGATAGATGTACGAAATTTTAATTTCTCAGTTCGACGTGTGATTTATGCCTTGTTTCAAAGCGTTTGTTTCACAATTTTTCTCCTCTTACTTTTACTGCTTCTTTTAGCAATAATTCGTTTGTTTTCACTTTTTGTAGAGCTTTAATTTTAAAATAGCTTTAAATCACATATTTCGATAATACAATTTCATTTTTTATTATATAATCTTACTTGCCTTTTTTAAATTAAATAAATGCAATTAAATACTTTCAATTTATTATTTTTATATTTTCGTTATGTTTATTAAATAAACGAAACGATCATTTAAAGTTAAGTTTTTTCACTCGGTTACAAATGAATATTTCTTAATTCATATTTGAATGAAAAACCTCAATGTCATTTTTTAAATATTGCATCTTACTGTGCAATTTTCATTGATTTTCATCATTTAAAACCATTCATTGGAAAGTAAATTAGTAATCTTAGAATAGTTCTTAAATAGAAACCACGTTCATTTCAACTTTACTAACTTTACATTCGCTAATGCTAATCGACTTTGAAGATTCTTATGATCATCGCTGATTGCAAAATAACTCTAGTAAATAGAGTCGTTACCTCACTCATTGCTGGAAATAAATTTTTAAAATCAAAGGGAAAACTTTAAAAATAGAGAATGTTTCATTCCGAGCAACGAAAAAATTTCACGGAATTGACCGAAAAACTGCGATTGTAACTTTTTTTCAGTTTTTGAAGGTATTTTTGTAAAAACTTCGCTTAACAAAATAAAATCGAGACTTTATTATTTACAAAATTACACAAAGCAAGAGAAAGCAATGAGAATACTTGTGCGAGTATCGGTGAGAGACACGCAGTTGTGCCGAGCACGTTGAGAGCGAAGCGACGAGTGAAGTTACGGGCACGTGAACTGTTTAGCAGCAAATACTCTCTATGTGCATTGAGGGCAGTGTTTTGATGCACAAATATTGCTATCATATTGGCAAAAGCCGAGTTGGTCATGCTTTGCTGCAGCTGCAAAGCGCGAAGTACGAAGATGTGTACGTGTGTTACTCTTCGTACGGTGACTATTGTTGATATATGTGGCGTTTTGGCAAATGTGTAAGCCACAAAATAGAGTTTCAAGTTGAGTTTAGAACTTTCAGCACACACACACACGCATTTTTAATCGTCAAACAGTGAAAATTTATAAAATTAATTTTTTATGACAGATAATTTTTAAAAAATTTGCATATTTTGTCCTATTTATCATATTATTCGGTCTAAGATAAGCAAAAAATTCTTTTCTCTGCTTATTACACAGAACACACTTTTTGCAAAACACTTTTAAATTAATAAAATTCTCACTGAAAAACAAAATACATGATAAGAAGCGCATAAATTTAAAATTTAAGAGGCTGATTGCTTAATAGTAAAACAAAATTACTCTTTTATTTTCCTACTTGTTGTACTGATTCTTAACCGCTTTTATAAAAAAATTTTAAAAATTTATTATGTGAACAAGTATGGAAAGTACTTTTTTCCAAACTAGACGTTCAAAAGAAAAGATAAGCAAACTTGAAATATGAATTTTGAATTTTTTGGTTTAATTTCAATGAATTTTTTTCAATCTTAAAGGAAAAAAAGAAAGAAAATTAGTTTATGATAATATGATAATACATCAAAGGTACGAGAATTACAGATGCAGAAGATTTGCATAAAGTTTAAAGAAATTTTCAACGTTTTTCTACTGAAAGTTAAACTTTAAATATGCAAATTTGCGTCGAATTTTTCGATTGATCGCCTTAACAAAGATCCCATCATTGAATGATAAAGTTGAGAATTTTTTTTTCAATGTATATCAATCGGGCGCATCATTTTTCAATGAATTTTTAGGTTTTAAGCTTTTCTGTCAGAATGTTTGCTGAAAGAAGTCACCAGATGCTTCGTTGATGCCTATCCGACACTAACACTCTACGGTACTCTTCGGTCCGAACGGACGCTTCGTGTCCGAATCTAAGAAGGTGAGGAGTTAATAGGCGCATGTTTTAAAATCAAGGAAATGAACTTGAATAGTCAAATTATTAAAAAAAAATTTGTAATACAAGACAATTAAATTTTTAAATAAACACATTTCGTCAAGAGTGAAGAGAAGAAAAATAAAAAGCAGCAAATGTGAAATTTTTAAATTTTAAAAATAATTTTAATAATTTGACAATTTTTCTATAATACTTACCTTCGAATCAAGAGAGTTTAATTTACGTAAAACCAGCTATCTATTGATATAACATTGCATATGGAATGTGAAAAATTTGTTGAATTTTTTAATTATAATAAATTCAATTGCATTTAAAAATCCAAAATAGCGCATTTTAATTTTAAATTTGCATACTTTTTTAATTATTTTTACAATTCAAATTTTTTTCTCTTAAAAATGGTTTTTCCCTGAATGAAAACATGCGATTTCTTTCGTGTTTATTCAATTAAATTTTTCATTTTTATTTCGTCTTACAGATAAGGAAGTTATTTCATAAATAATTAACATAAGTAAGTCGTGTTTCATTGAAGCGAATCCGTCATATTTAAATTACATTGATTCGAGTTTTTGAATTTATTGCGGTACCTCTAATGGCCTTTTCTAGATTAACTTGTTCCTTGAAAAAGTTCGAGTGTTTGCTCTTCGTAATCAACATAAAAAGTTGCTGTTATTAAAATTATAAAAAAAAACGGCTCGAGAAGAAATGCAAAACAAAAGAACAAATAAATTTATTTGTTTAAAGCTCTTCGATTTAGTTTGCTTCTCGTTCTTGATTCTTGCATTACGCAAATTGCTTTAAAGTATAAAAAGTTTTATGCTTTTAGTAAGATCGAATATGTATAAACTTCTTTCAATGATATATTAATGAAATAAATTAAAATTATTCGCTTTTGATTTTTGAAATTTTCACTTTTTATTACCTTCGTGAATCGTTCAATTTATTTTCCTATTTTTTTTTCAAAAGAAGCTAAAATTAAGAAATTTTTTATGATAAGAAAACATTTTAAATTTTACAAATTGAGTTTATTAAGAGAGAATATACATTTTTTTTCTAATTAAGATGTTTGTTGAAATTTTTTGAGACTGTTAAAGATACATTTTCAAACATGAATTGAAAATTCCTATTGTTTTCAAAGTGGAAGTGAGAATTGTGTATATCGAAAGAAAACATCGCTGTATATACAGTGCTGACCAAAACTTAGCTTATCAATGGTGAAACTAATATTTCTATGATGTTAAAAGCATGATTTTGTTAAACTGTTTTAAAAAATTAGGAAATACGAAAGTAGCAAAAATATTTTAAGTTCAGGGATTTTTGCTGCTGATGGAGTTTTGTTCAAAATCTACCATTCTGGTCGTTATACACTCTGAACCCCTTCCAGACTTTTGACATTCTACGTTCTGAATGAATTTATTTATAATAGAAGTAAATTCATTAAAAATTGACAGTAAATGTTTCAATTGATTACTACTACGTCAAATTAAAAATCGATCTGATTGCACAAGAGCAAGTCCTTCATCTGATGAAGTATCAAATTCAAATCATCACGTAACAATGAACTTAAGAAAGAAATTGGTCAGGCAAAACCGCTTTCCATAAAATAAGCCATGAATCTAAATAGTGAATGAGCGAGAAAGGAGCGCACTGAGCCCGTCGTTGTTCACCTTGTTACTGATATACAACACTGAGATGGTGAGCGGAGAAAACGAGTGAAAGTGATGAAGTTCGATGTTATGCGAGTGAAACTAGTTTCTCTTCTCTTCTCGTCCCACAAACTTTTATGCTAAGCTCGCTTTTTGTGAATTCAAATTCGTTTCATTTTTTTGCTTAATTTAATTTTATTTATTTATTTATTTAATTTTTACATTTTTCTGTTAATGAAATGATGGCTGAAATAAATTCTTTATCTGATCAAAAGCGTGGTTCATTGAGTTTTCAATATTCTGATGCAGTGAACGCGGTCAACATTTGCTTCGAATATAGTAAAACGATGCCGATATTGACGAATGTTAATATGCGCGTGCCTATTGGATCAATATATGGTCTGCTCGGGCCAAGTGGTTGCGGTAAGACAACTTTATTGAAGTGCATCACTACAGCCCTTAAACCTTCGTCCGGTCAACTTTACGTTTTTGGAATGTTAATGCCTTCATCGAGGTTAAAAATCCCGGGATCACAAGTCGGTTATATGCCTCAAGAACTTTCACATTACGATGATTTGAACGTGAGCGAATTTTTATGGTATTTTGGGAGATTGAATTTATTGAGTGACTCTGTTTTAACTAAACGAATGAAAGAAATTATTGAGCTTTTAGGATTAAATGAAAATAAAGGTTTTATTAACACGCTAAGTGGCGGACAAAAGCGAAGAGTTTCTTTGGCTGTCGCATTGATGCACAAACCTGCATTGACGATACTCGATGAGCCCACAGTTGGTGTGGATCCTATTCTGCGGCATAAAATATGGAATCATCTTATTAGTCTATCGAAAAATGATCAAATGACAATTATCATCACGACACATTACATTGAAGAAGCGACAAAAGCGAATGTGATCGGATTAATGAGACACGGTCAATTGATAGCTGAAGATGCACCGAACGCGTTGAATGCTGAATATAATGCTAAGACATTGGAAGAAACTTTTCTACATTTGTGCTTTAAACAAGATTCTAAGCAAACTTCACTAGCTTTTCGAACAAACTCTGTTCAATGTGTCAATGAAACGATTCAAGATAATGTAAGACAAAAAGTGAAAACTAACAAATACTCTTTTCTCAAAGAGTGGTTGATAATTTTTTTAATTTTGCTCTGGAAAGCCAATATTCGCTTTTTTCGCCACCCTGAAGTAATCATATTTTTCGTCATATTTCCCATTGTAGTAACGATATTTGTTTCATCCTGCCTTGGCCGAGCTGTATTCGATATTCCTTTCGGCGTTGTTAATCACGAAGAGCCGAAAAATTTTAGTCTTGACTTTCTCAGTACAATAGATCGCGATTTTTTCATCATTCGAGAATATAACTCTTTCGACGATGCGTACGAAGCGACCAAAATTGGTGAAATTTGGGGATTTCTTTACATACGAGATCAATTTTCGCAATCATTAGTCGATAGATTTCTTCTTGATTTTGATGCCGATGTTGAAATAATCAAGAAAAGTGTGATTAAAATTTACGCAGATCTAACGAATACGCCAAAGACAATCAATATAATCCGAGAATTAGAATTGTGTTATCATCGGTTTTTACAAGAGCTACTCATTAAATATGATTACAATCCAGCGATAGTGAATTTGCCGATAATTGTGGATGAAATTTTATTTGGTTTTATTAGCAGCGATCCGTTGAATAGAGAATTCATCATTTGTGGCGTGCTGATTTTATTCACTTACACTTCAAGCTGCGCACTTATGTCAGCTATACTTATAAATGAGAAAATTATCAAAATGTTCGAACTTCATTTTGTGACGGGTGTGACAACAACGCAATTGTTTTTTTCAAACTTCATTCAAAAGATTTTTATATTCGTATTTCAAACGGTATTTGTAATTGTGGCTGTTACAATACTTTACGATTTCGAATGGCGACCAAGTATGCTTTGGGCAATTGTCGTTTTGTTTTTGTTGCAATTATCTGGAATGTCTATGGGTCTCTTTTTTTCAGTGATAATGGATGATATGTTCTACTTAGCGATTGTGATCACCTCATTTATGCTGTTTTCAGTTTGTATCGGTGGTGTTGTATGGCCGGTTGAAGCGATTCCCTACTGGATGCAATGGGTTTCTTATTTTCAACCTACCTGTCAACCAGCAGTTGCGCTTCGATCGATTTTACTTAAAGATTTTGGTCCTGAAAATCGAGATGTTTGGTTAGGAATGGTCGTGTCACTTTCTTACACAATTATTTGCTGTTTTGTTGGCAACAAATTATTCAAGTATTGAGCTAGACTTTCGAATGAAAATGATTCTTTACTAAAGAAATTAAACAAGAATAAAGGTAAGATAATAAACTTCAAATAAGCTTTTAGTTTTTCTAAGCGGTACACAAACTTTCTCAAAATTTAATTAAAGTGCCAATAAAAACTGAGTGAAAGTAAACAAGGCTAATTTCAAGATTATTAAGATTGCGAAATGAATAGGGAGTAGAAATGAAGCCTTGCGTTTAATTGAAAATGAAGCGAATTTTGAAAAAACAAGCTCTTAATGATTAAAAAAATCTAATTCATGTAAAACCGAACTCATTTTCCTTCACAAGGCTTAATTTTTTTCTAATTGATGATTACTTCATGAATTCATTTTTTTAAAAAAATGAGTTTAAAACCACTTTCGACGAAATTTGATTTAACCTTAACCTTGTTTATATTGTTCACGTTTTTTTATTTTATTCTTTTAAGGTTTACATTTTTGTTAAATTAACCATCAAAGAACCTCTAGCAAGCGTCGATTCTAACAGCTCAATCGAGCTATCTCGACATTTTCATTAATTATTTTCCATTAAATTTCATTGAAAAGTCAAATTTTCCTTTTTTGAAGTAAATAATATTTTTAATTGACTAAAAATAGACACGTTTGAGAAAATGATACGCACTAATTAATGACGATTTTTATTTATTAACTTCGATGCCGAACAATGAAATGAGTACAAAATAAAACAAAATTTATCAAATATTTGTGTTTTCATCTTCGACAAAATAATGTTTTAAATCAAAGCGAGTATTGGTTATTAATGTGATTAATGTGATTAATCATCAATCAAATCCAGCGTCAAAAATTAATTGAGAAATTTAAAAATTTGCTGCAAGCAAGATGTCAGCTTATTGAGATTTAACCTTCTCTGATGAGTATGACTTTCGATAGAACGAGTAGAACAAAATCAAGAAAATGATCGAATGAATGCACTCACAAAACGCTAAAAATTTTGGCCATTTACAATTCGGATTAATCAAACCATTCACGCTGTGTATTAATGTCATTACAAATTGTATCATTTGTATTTGAGTGATACGCTTTTTCCAAAACAAATACTTTTTCATCTCGGGCCCCGCAGATGAAAGTGCGTAGTACGAGTACATCACCGCGTGCACGAACACGTTCAGCAAAGGCATTAATCCGCTGTACGGAAGGGGATGAAATTTCATTCCAGCGTAACCAATTAACGGCATTACGCTATGATGAAACACGTGTAAAAAAGTGACTTGATTAGCTTTCTTGCGAAGAACGAAGAAAAATGTGTCCATAAAATCAGCCACTTTCGATATGAAATAGAGCCATCCGAAAAAAGTGAATAAAGTTAGCTGAATGTGATCAAAATGATGCAAATCTAAAGTGCAATCGATCGCTAATCTTCCGAATTCGAGCATCCACAAGCCAATAAAAAATCCGATTCCGTTGAATCCGATTAAGAAGCAATTGTAAAGCAACATATACTTTCTTAAATCAAACGGTTGTCTTCCTTTCATGAACTGAGGTCCTAATATTTTCACAATGATTAAGTAAGAGGCAACAATAACGCACACTTTCCATGGACCTCCATTGACCAATGGCAAATTTTCCAACCTCGGATTATTCACTTCTAATATCTCGCTGTAAATATTTTTTACGCTCTCCATTATTGTTGTATGCTCAAAACTTAAACTACAAATCATCAAAATTTTAGTTTACAAATTTAGCACATTAAGCAAAATCAAGCTTAAAAATCAATGTTTGGTTCGACAAGAGAAGCGTGAAAAAGAGATTATCTTAGAAAAGAGTAAAAAATAAATAATAACAACAATAGTAATATGATCTTATCATCTCGCTTTGATGATCCTTCTTAGGTTTTAAACAACATTTGATTAACGGCGCGTAAAATATTTAACAAGATCTTCTCTCAAATTCATTTTGAGTTTTTAAACGATGTTTTGAATTTTAAATACAATACGCTTTTCTTTATTTTCACTGTAGTTAAAAAATCTTATAATTCGCGAGAAAATTAGTTTACATGATTATTGATTATAAAATTAATTGCTTTTGAAATGGTTGAGTATGTCCTCGTTAAGCAAGTTTGTGTTTAAAACTTTTTCTACAGTGTAAATTTAATATTTTTTAGTATTTCTTTAAATTCATCTAATTTCTTTTGAATGACGTTATTTATTTCATCGACGATCATATCGTTAGGAATGAAAATTCTAACAGGATTCAGAAAGAAGCGATCAATTTCTAAATCTTTTATCGATCGATGGCTAAATTTTATCACTTTGCCAACTTTTCCAATATTTTCGCCTTTTGAAATGATGTCGAACAACAAGTCGACAGTGACCAAACCGATTTTCCCTTTCAACTCTGACCATCGATTAAATAACAAGAATCTGGTAATCGCTCGATAACTAAAGCTTAAATTTGGAAAGCCGAAAAAAGCGTTCACTGTAATCAATGACTCTTCACGATGAATGTAACCGTCGCCGATTCGTTTCACATTCAAAAATCCGTCAACTTTACCATTTGTGAGTTTAATCACGAATTGCGGCGAGATTTGCAATTCAGTATCCGGTAATGATGATGAGTTGAGATTAAATGGCTCGGTTACTTCCTCGCGCAATTTGACCAGTATTTTATCGACAACATCGCTTCTCACCTCTTTTCCGAATAAGATCAACTTATTCTCAAGTAAAAATTATTTTTAAAAAAGATGTTCTTACCCCAGTTTTGGCAAGTTATACTTTCGGGTGAAAAAATAATTAAAATTCCGAAAAATAATTTGTTAAAATTATTTCTCATTGTTTAAAAATCAAGTGAAAAGCTATTAAATCAAAAAATTTTATTTTATTTCACTGAAGATTAATTCAAAATTTATATAAATTCGTTTGTAGACTGATTGACATAGAGATCAGCGTTAAAATGCGGAGAAACAAAAGTTGAAAAATTGTACAATTTAGTTAATGCAATTTTTGAATTACGTACTTTCTTTTTAATTTAATTTTAATTTAATTTTCAATTGAACTATTTTACAAAGAAATTAAATTAAATAAAAAATAATTGAAATTAACATTAAATTACTTCAATCGGCATCGTAAAACAGGCAATTACAATACCCCAAATATTAGTTAATTTCCAAACGTAATCGACTTTAAAAGTGGGAATATTTTGATCTACTTTTAAGTCGTAGTGATATCTATATCCTGTATTCCTTACGACCGGACACTGAATGCCGTGCCCATCGCAAGCATTACGATGTACTCCTGTCCATGGTATATAAACCGGAGCAAGAGATCCGTCAACTTTACCGCGAACGTCGGCGCGTACGAATCGAGCGTTAAACGGGGCGATGAAATCGACCTCTAATCGTGCGTTCGATCCTCGTTTCACTACGCACGGCAGTGTGTCATTGATACATCCTATCGCACGTACCTCTTGAATCAAGCCACCTATTTTTGTATCAATAATTTTCAATTAGTTTAATTCATAAATCGGCGATTAAAACGAAGCGATCGATGTCGGTAAAGAATCGCTTCCGGCACACGCTAACTAAGTAAGCTTGAAGTGACAATTTTTCTTTTCCACTTTTGCGAAAAAGTAAACACTGAATGTAAAAAATAAGACTAATCTTGCTAATGCACACAACAATTAGTGCGAGCAAATGAAAATCTATCAATTAGCTCAACCGTAACGATGCGTTTCACAATTTGATGGAACACTATTTACGCTAGTTCACGCGACAAAAGTCAACATTATTTCCCTTACTCGGAATGCTAAATTAAAAAATTTTTTAAATCATATGAAACACGTGCACTTACCGCATGGTGCAATTGAAGCTCTAACCGCGAGCAGCGTTTTTATGATAGCACAGGTAAGCAGTAATTGAAATAATTTATCCATTAATAATTTTTCTTTGGCCAAATCGAATTTAGAACAACGTTTAAGTCTAACAATATTGAACACAATATGTTTATATACTCATTTAGTTAGGACATGAATTCAGAGTGAAACCCATTTTAAAAAAATATAGTGCGGACATAGAACGCTGTTAATATGGCACGTACTACATTAAAAACTTAAATAATCATTGCACAATATTTGCTTTTAATTGAGAATTTATTTAAACTTTTATTCTTCGAAGAGTAAAGATAAAAATTTGTCGGTTTGAAGACATTCAAACATTCTGGGCAAGTCGTTCGCTTTAAGCGTGATGAACTTTGTTCAAATTTGAATTTGCATATTTTGAAAATTTTAATTTTTTTTTTCTTTAAATCAAGAGAAATAAGTACGAATGTAAATTAAACCGATGAAAAAGAGCGGATACACAAGCAGTACGTTTGAATACTCATTTAATGCGATGCGATGTTTAACATGTTCACTTAACTAAATGCTAATATTTTATCGTTTGAAAAATTTTTAAATCGCTTCTTTTTTGTTGCGAAAAAGTTACATTAACCTGAATTACAACAATTTGACAGTCACACATAGAACTTGGATTCGATTCCGTTTCGAAGCGTAATGAACACGTTGCCGGAAACTTTCTAGTTCTAAAAAAGAAAAACTAGTTCAATTTTGTATCGCGATCAATTGTGCGAATTATTTTTGCCACGACGAAAGTGAAGAAGAGTGCCGTTCAAAGCATCCATCAAATATGAAGTTTGTGTGCGTTTGTGTCGAAATGCAAAGCGCAAAAAACATGATCTTTAAAAACGCAAATGAATCAACAAGATTTAAAAATAAATCAAGCTTTAGGCGTTTTTCGCATGCCTTGCTCAACTCCAATTATCCTGTTTACTAGTCGCGAAGTTGAAACCGAACTGAAAAAAATGTGTAATTGCTGCTTAGTGAAGCCATTCATTTTCTGCGAATAGTTCATTGTAATAATAACGGTGAATTCATTCATTTAATCCGTTTCGATGCAATGAGCAGTTTAATATATCAGCAAAGCTTTTACACTAAGCTTTGCACAATAGTAAAATTTAAGTCACCATAAACAAGAAATTTGAAGCTAAAATAAAATGCATTTCAATTACACTCTCGTAAATAAAATAACGTTTCTCCATCATTTTTTGAAATCAGCAATAAAAGTTGCATCTTTATTCAAAGATTATAGTTAAACAAAAATAATTCAACTTTGAATGACAAGCTGAAGTTTAGTTTAAGATTTATTCATTGTTGTGTTAAGCGAAAAAATTGATCCACATTTTGGGACTTTAGCAGAATTACTTCTGAGAGTGTACTGATTTTATGCCCCTCTCAGAATGCTATGCATCTTATCGATATAAAACCGGTAAATTTAATAAAAATTATCTTACGACATTCTAGCAGGAGCTGTAATATTTGCATTTATTTCTCATTTTAAAGATAAGTCACAGAATGATCTTCCAGAATATACTATCGCCAATGTTTCTTATAAATTTATAGAGAATAAGCTCAATAAAAGTTAAATTTTTATTAAGTCGCCAATAAATGGAAATTTAAAGAAAATTTCAATTTAAAACAACCAGCCACAATTAAGCAATCACAGCAATTCGAGCGAAGAAACTGATTGTGTTTCTTCTGAATTCGCAATCTCACTTTGAGATTCATTTTCTTCTTCATCCGACTTTTTATTATCTTTCTCTGTTTGTTTTTTTAAATTTTCTTTTTCTTTTTTATTAGAATTTGGTACTTCATCATGATTTTCATCTTCGCTGTGTGAACTCGATGAAGATGGGCTTTTATCATTTCTTTGTTCCTTTTTATTCTTTTCAGAAGATTCATTCGATCTATTGCTTGACGATCTCGACAAAAATTTTTCTGCCACAGATCGAAAATTTCGTTGCGGATTTAAGCACGATTCACAAGCAGTTACACCATCAATATTAACAATTGTAAAATGTCCAATACGAGAACCTGGTGGGTGCTTATATTCGCAACAAGTGTTCACACGAAAATCACATAAATTGTCGACAAACATGGTGATGCAAAACAAACGAGGAACGTGGGATCTAATTGGTACAGTGAAAGTTTCTTGAGGACAAACTAATTTCGAAAAAATGAGTAAACTGTGCCCACATTTAAACGCTTGCTGCCTGACTTTGATTAGACTCGGCCACGAACTACTTTTGGTGATGCCGATGAACTTAAAGGTTATCTTCACTTGCTCAGTTTTGTTATTGAATGCACTTTGGGATTTTCGAGCCTTGAAATTACTGCTTGCAAATGATAACCGGAGATCATCATCGTCTTCGTGAAAACTTTCGCCTTCTAAAGATTCAATGTCGGACAAAGGTTCTTTCGTTTCGTCTTCAGTGAAAGCAAGAGCGGGTTCTGATCTTCGACGACCATAAGACGATTTTGGGCGATTAGATTTAAATTTTGAGCTTTTAGGATCCACTTTAATGGTTGAAAAATAATTCCAATTTGGAGCTGCTTTTAAACGGATCTGAGGCTTTCGTACTGATATTGGACATGAATTTCTGTGCGACTTTTGATGAATTTGGCAATTATTGTTTCGATTTACATACATTAATTTCGCTCGTTTCATTAAATCTGATTTCATTTTCTCCTCTAAAGCCCTATTTTCGCGTACTTTTTGCAATTCTTCTCTGTTTTGTAAGCCTTTGCTTATAAAGTCATCGACAACTGTTTGAAAGTGTTTTCTCCGCTCGAAACCAATTTCTTGAAGACGAGCACTTCTTTGAGGAATCACTTTACCCTCTTGAGTGAGCTAGGCTCAAAAAGCAAGTGAAAATGATCTGAAAAATGAATTAATACTCACGAGGCCACTTTTAATAAGATGTCGTCTGCGTTCGCTTTTAGCGAAATATTCACTTAAATGTGGATCGTTTAAACTGTTGTAATTACCTAAGACGCTGAATTGAACAATTGAATTTAAACAGCGATCATTGTTCGAGAAATACATACTCGTTAAATTTTTTATTTAATGCTGCCACTGTCCACATTTTGTTCGAACTAATTTGTCGAACTCCAATGTTTTGAATTTACACAAGAAAGCGTTTCTAAGCAAATGTATTGATTTGTTTTCACTTCACCCTAAACTAGAACGAAAAAATTTCAATCATTACTTTAACAAGATTAACGAGATAAGTTAATAAAAATTAATGCGCAATAAAATAATGTAAATCTTTCAACGAAGCAAATGCTATTTTCTACAATGTCAAAAACATATTGCGATTTGAAATAAATATTAAATATTAGAAGCTTAGTTAGAAGTTAGTTTTTATCAGGATTGAAAATAAGATAAATTTAATAAAAACATTAATTTTTATCAGCTTTCGACAACCTGCAGTGAATAAGGGTTTTAAAAAGTTTTTTTTTGTAAAAAATCAATGAACATATTAGTTAATTATTAAACATATTATTTGTTGGAGCGCGCTATGAAATGGCTGCATTCTCCAATTCGCTTTCGAACTTTTACAAAATTCAGTGAAACATTGAACCGTATCACACGAAATTGGAGGGGTTTTGCCATCCTTGGGAAAGAGTGAATTGTCAAGATGTGGAGCGTATTGTTGGAGGATGGGAGATTTGGTATTTTTGACTGTTTGGGGTTCAATGTGTAATATTCGTGATTTATTTGTGGATTTTTTATTCTTCAAAATTTTGATTAATTTAAGGACTGTTGTCTCATAAGAATAAAATTAACTTAACTTAATTATACAAGCTGTTCAGAAAGTAAGAAATCACTTTTTTTTGAGTAAAAATAACTCGCAAAATAGATAAAATATAGAAATATTTTTGATGTCAAAATAATCGTCGTTTACCGA
>NCKU01001993.1:0-21356 GCA_003675995.1 Dinothrombium tinctorium
CAGTTTGGTGAAACCATATCAAATTAATGCAAATACATTGCTAAGCAATTTCTCTACATTCGGTGGTGACTTCTATTTGACAATGTTAATCACATTGATATCAGTCGTAATTGCATTCAAATTGCTAAAAATTCGCCAAACAATTTTTTCTATTCCTGGTGTTTTGCTTGGGCAGTTTTTCCCAGATGTACCACAAAGAAACGCTCGCATTGCATTCACTTCGTTCACTATTTTCTCATTTATGATTTTTGCTATTTTTTGCGGAAACTTCAGTACAGACATTGCAGTGAAATCGAAATTACAAAAAGTTGAAAATTTGAAAGATGTTGACGATCTTGGAAAGTTTCCGATATTTGAGCCTGTATTTAAATTTTACGATCGTTTCAAAAGAGGCGAGTCGTCCATCTGTCGTAAACTTTGGAACAGAGCTGTTCAAAATCTTGGCCGCAGTCCAGTTCTGATTCGTTCAGACTTGGATAAGCAGTTTGAAGTTCTTGTGATAAAGCATCTTGATCGAGCAATCTTTATATCGCTTTGTGATCTTAAAGATGTAGTTAAAACATTCTTCTGTCACATTTTCGAGGAAAATGGCCTTAAAAGAAAATATATGAAAGAAAAAGTGAAAGCAAGTTGGTCGAAACCAATTGAGCGAAGACAATTTGCATTTTATATGAGTAAAAAATCATCACGCATCACTGCATCACGCAAATCATTCGCTCAAAGACGATCAATTTTTCAAGATCTGTATGCAAATAGTTATTTAAGCGTTGTGCTTTAAGTGATTTTCTCGTTTTTTAGCGCTTATCGTACTGCCGAATCTGGTCTCTCTCAATACTTTTTGAGATCAACGAAAAGCTTGTCAATTTTTCCACAGGACAGAGAATGTGAGAAGCAATTTTTTGAGAAGGATTCGCAAACTAAAGATGATATACCACCTACTCCACTCAAATACTATCAACAACTCAATATTGTCTGTGCTGCTTTGCTAGCATTTTCATTGGTTCGTTTAATCATTGAAATAAAACATTCTGAATCGAACTGATTTGTAGTGTAGACCTCCGTAGACATCATTTAACTTTTCTGTAGAATAGTTTCACCTTAATGCAGCTCAATTTCAATAAATAGCACAATTTAATTTCTCAATTTGAATTAAATACAAATATTAGTAAATTTTTAAAACTAACTTTAAAAATCATTTAAATAAGAAAATATTTGTTTCAAAGCGTTTCTTACGTAACCAAGCCTCATGCAAACACAAAAGAGAAGGTAATGAACGGATCTTACAATGGAATTATTGTAATTCTGGAAAGAAATATAAGTTTGTAACTTGAACACACTCAAAAATAAATTTTCAATTAAATCAGAATTTTTAAGATACATTAAGATCTTACAAAAATGAAACAAAAAGTTAATTTAAAGCGATTTCATTGCATTAATCGCGTATAATGTTCAGAGCATGAACTTATTTTATTTTAAATACTGTATATCCTGTTCACAACACGCACCAAACACTCTGCGATGCTTATCCTAATGCAAATTTGAAATCTGCATTTTTCTTCATCATCTTTCTCAGCCTTTTGATTTTCTTGATTAATTTGAAATTTTTGTCTTTTTTCTGTTTTGATGGTCATTTTCGGAAATTTTTTCAAAATAATAATAATAATAATAATATTTATTCAGGTAATATATAACCTAGGAATACATCGATTAGAGATCCCTTTGCTATTAGTGGTAAAGAATTATTTTGTTAAATTTGCTATGTAAAAAACTTTCAACCTTTTTAACATAATTTATTATTTTAGTTTCATTTCGTTCATCTTTCGGTTGTTCATTAAACAATATTAATTCAATAATAAAAAAAAAAGATTTTTTACAAAATTTTATACGAGTTCGAGGAATAACAATATTGATTCCATTCCCAGATTCACGAAATTGTAAAACATCGCGCCATTTTAGGGGTAGATTTTATCACGATCTTTAATTTGAATATTATTTTTAGAATTTTTGTAAATTTTCTTACAATTAGTGGCTTTTTTGAGCCACTTAGGCATCTCTTAAGTGAATAAAAAATTTAATAATACTAAGGACATATTTCTCTACATTTTAAAGCAAAAATATTTTTCCAAAACTGCACGAGGGACCGTCAAAAAATTAAAAAACTAGAAATTTTAAAATTAGATTGTGGCGCTACCTTGATAGATATTAAAAATCTTTTGCCTTTTCTCTAACATGAAAAGTGTAAAAATAATATTTTTGAATTTTTCGCAACCGTTTTCGGAAAACATGAATTTTCGGATTTTTCAAAAATAAAAATCTGGCCGTAGAACACCTAGTTTATACATTGCTGCAAAAAAAATTTTTATGTGAATTTTCAATGTATAAAGTTTGTCCGAGATTTTAAATTTTATATAATGAACTTGGAATTTTAATGTGATTTTAATTTTTTTGAAGTTAACTCGATCAACAATACCTTCTTTAGAAAGGTTACCTTTTTAAATTTTTTTGGTGTGCTTTGTAGAAAAGTGTCACTTTAATTAACAAAATATGGAACAAGATAAAAACATAAACGAATAAAAATGTAAAAGTTTGTGTTTTTTATTTTAAAAAACATGAAAAACAAAAAATTCGAAGCATAGAAAATAATTTTCATAATAAAATAGCGATTCAATAAATTTTTGTTATTCATTCATCGTTTTAAAGCGCACAATTATTGTCGTTGAGTTCTTTGATTTAACTATGTTAACAAGTATATAGTTCATGAAATAAGTAAATAAAAAAATCATCACGATTTAAGTATGAAATTTTTCGCTTTTAATTCTACCGTTTACAAAATAAATTTTAATATTATAACAAATGAGAGCATTATTCTTACTTGACCCATACATTTAGATGCTGAAATTGATGCCTCATTGCTTAGAGAAGATTCAAAAGTAATTCTTCCCTCCACCTCAGTAACAATAGGTTTGTGCGTTTTGAAATATTCGCTGACAGCGTCGACGTCCATAAAGCCTATTGATATGTGCTTAACGTTTTTTTCTCTGAATATTGTGTAATTGTTGCCTCCTCTTTCGATGTAAGCTGGCACCAACAGTCGGTATTCTTTTTCAGGATTTATCTGCTCATATTTCGGGACTCTGCAAGTGGGACCGCAGCGAACTTGAACAGATTTAACCCGGTTTCCAATCGGTTTCGAAATATCGTAAACGACTTTTATTCCAGAAACTTGTAAAAATTCGCCGCCAACGTCTGCTCCTGATGTGCTGTATTTGCTTACACTTTGCTCGAGAAGATTAATCAATTTGCTTCCACTTATTTCAACTGCGTTTATATTATTGTGAAAAGTCATCACATTTAGAATATCAAGCGTTGTGATTTCGCCATCATTTAAAGTCTCACTCATAGAGGAACGAATCGAGCCACTATTTGTTATAGCCATTGGAAACTCAGTCCATCCTGAGTTTTCGCTTTTCACTCTATCTCGACTCAAAGCACTATTTACAAATGCATCGGTAATCAAATTGCCTAAATTGCACTCAAATCGACGACAACTTTGACTATCACCATCTAAATACACCGCCGTTTCACCGATCTTCGTTTTAAATTTCGCTTCGATTTCCTTCTCGCGCTTCACAAGAAGTGATCGTGTTTCACTGTCTTAAATCAATGAAGTTCAAAAATTAGAAAATTTATAAAGTTAAGTAAAATATTAAAAAAGTGTTCAATTATCTGAGATTTTCAATTTGAGATTAGAAAGAGAAACAACTTACCCTGCGGAACACTTTCATCGAGTAAAATCGGATTGCCTTTATATTGTACGATATTGCCATCAGCATCAAAAGAAACATTTAAAAAGCCCAAATACTTTCCAAATGCGTATGCAGTAACAACTAAGGTTTTGCGATCGTCGTTGTGATTTACAACCACAGGATAGTTATCGATAGGTTTTTCAATCGATGGAGCTTTTCCCGTGTACAAAAACGTATTCGAATGTCCTCCAACTACAATGTCAAGATCTGCAACTTGCTGAGCGATTTCAAGATCTTTATTATACCCCGAATGTCCCACAGCAATAATTATTTTTACTCCTCTTGCTTTTAATCTATTCGCTTCTGTCCTTATACACTCAATCTCATCGGTTAATTTCACTGTTTTTCCTGTACGAGAGAGAAATGAGGTTTCTGGTGTGAGATAGCCTATGACACCAACTTCGTGACCATTGATGACAAACACCTTTGACTTCCTAATACTTTTTAATTTTGGTTCCTTGCTAACGTCAAGGTTGCAACATAATGTAGGCACGTATGGAGCGGTTGCATCGAGATAAGGCGCTAAACCATCGACACCATCGTCAAACTCGTGATTACCGAGACTCATTGCTTCGTATCCGATTAATTTAACAAACTCAACTACTATTCTCCATTTGTAGAGGGTATACCAAATTGTGCCGGCAAAGTGATCGCCTGAATTCAGAGCAATCACATTTGGCAATACTTCGCGCAATTCTTTGATCTGTGAATTTTAATGCGCTGTAAGTGGCTTTGTGAAAAATGAAAAGTTTTTTAAATTGTCGATATCACTTATTTTCATCAAAGTAGAATTTTAAACAGGGCTCGGCGCCGAACCGAGCAGAAAAAAGCCCCGAGCCCGGATCGATTTAAAAAGGCTCAAAAAAGCTTACAAGAGATCGCCAATATTTTTTTAAAAAAATTAATGTTTTTATTAATTATGATAATAATATCATAATTTATAATATTTAAATACGGTGTAGGTTTTAAACCGAGCTTATTTGAAATTCTGGTGCGCCTTCATGATTTTCAATCAGGGCTCGTGATTAATGCGGTCGGAGCGATAATTTTTACTCTTTAGGAAAGGGATTAAACTATTTCTGCACGTTTTAATTTACGTTAATTTATATTTACAGTCTTTAAAAAAATTTAAAAAATAAACATTTCACATTTTGACAAAGTCTTTCACTTTTTGCAAAAACACTTTCATCGCGCGCTTTTATGTAAACAATCTTTCACAGGTCGCAAAAACACTTTCGCTTTTTTCAACATTATTTCATCATCGTTTGTAAATTCCATAAATATCTTCATTCATTTAGTTGAGTTAAAAAAATATTTGTGTTAAAAAACTAAAAATATTTTAAATGAGCAAATAATAATCACCAAACTTTAAATACATTTTTTAATAAATTATATTTGGTCAGTTAAATGCGCTCATCTTCGTAACCAAAATTGTGATCAAACATACCAGCAACCGTATGAATGATCGACAAAACAACATAAGAGACAATAGTTCTAAGTGTCCAGTTGCATGAAAAAAGAAAATGAAAGTGAACTTAAAAACAGAATTAGATGCAATTATAATGCCGCTCAAAAGTGAAGCTTGAAATTCGAAACAGTGTCCTGTTTGAAGATCAAAAATATGTGAGTGAATGAAGTTGATAACAATGAAGATTGCTTACATTTATGCCATAGCCAACTTATATGGCCTAAATGAATGAAGATGTTTTTTGGATTTACAAATGATTGTGAAATATGCTCAAACAAGTGAAAGGGTTTTTGCATCCATTGAAAGTTTGTTCACTTCAAAGCGCGCGTTAAAAGTGTTTTTCCAAAAAGTGAAAAGCTTTCATAAAATTGTGAAATATGATTTAAAAGATTGTAAAGAATAAAAGTTGCGTTCAAAAAAAGCAAAAATTAAATAAAAGAGCAAACAAAAGCCGTCTGATTTGATATTAAAATAAAAAATCTTACTACAACCGCCACCTACTTTATAAACGGTTCTGGGCACACCGCCGAAGCATTTTCGGTGACTCGAATGTTCGTTGCATTGTGTGCCATCCTCATTCATCGGTGAGAAATGCGAGTGAAAATCGTTGTTATGAAGAATAGTTAAATTAAACAAATCACATCGAACAATATTGATGCACAACGAAAACAAAATAAGCAAAACGAGATTAGCGTTGAATTGACGCATTCCGCTTTTTGTGCGCGAAAATTTTATTTTCGCTTCAAGCTGAAAGCTTTTATTGGCTTCACGTTTTCACAAAATCGCGAGAAAAGTGGAAAAAATTTTTTTCAATCGAAAGTTTTGCACATTTTTTTTCAGTAGTCGTAAAAAATAAATATTTAAGTTTTTTTAAGTGAAAAGCGGCAGGAAATTTGGGTTGAAATAAGCCGAAAACATCGCTGTGATTGCTTAAAATCTAATCGCTGCTCAGAATCTCAATGTCATTCGCCCTCTGCCTCCACCACTCAAACTGTTTTAGTGCAACTTGCAATGTAATGAAAAAAAAAGTTCTCGTTCTTCGCTAGAAAGTGAAATTATTGAAAGTGATTGCAAATTAATTTTTAAAATGTTGAATTTCAACTTAAAAATTTATCGCACCTGTCAAAAAACTAATTCAACTTTTAACAAATTTACATCTTTAGAGGCCTTTTGAGTGGACTGTGAGAAAGTAAATTCATTTAGCTTAAGCATTTGTAGTAGCTTGATTCATTCGAATTGCTGTTGAAAATCGCTTAAAATAATTTGAATTTTTAAATCCGCCTCAATCATTTCTCAAAAATAGCGAAATGTTTGCTTTCTGAATGATTATGAAAGAAAATGAATGTGTGGTTATTGAGAAATAGTTTCAAACGTGAATTGAATATAAAAACTCGAAAACGGCTAAACTTTTAAAAGCCTTTACTTCAAGGCAAAGAATCATTTAGTTAATAAGGTGAAGTTTCACTCAAACTTTGTTTCAATGAAATTTTAAGCATTGAACCTGAAAGCAGACATGTACTTAAAAAAAAGAGTAAATTAAAAAAATCATTTTTACTTGACTAGAGGTAATTTGCTGTGATGAAAGTAAATAACGAAGTGAGGTTATTTTTTATTTTATTTTATTTTTTGCACAAATATTTGCTCGTTATTATCGAGATAAAAGTTTTCTCACCATTTTATGATAAATTTTTAATTAATTCACCACATTAAGTTTGCGAAACTCTTTGCTTTATTTTATATAATTTCACTTTAGAATTAAAACTCTCTTTAATGAGATTGGCTTTGGCTTTAGAAATTAATTTTTGGTCAATAAAAAGCGATTTTTAAAGTAATTCGAAAATATTTTTACAAGTGCTAAATACAATATTACAATCGAAATGAAAATGGTGAATATCATTGAAAAACGTATTAAAATGTTAAAAAGGTTTAATAAAAAGAATTGTGTTAATGATATGAATAAATGAATGAATGAATGAATGAATGATGACTGTTATTAATGAAATGAAATATGTATGAAAACATCAATTCAATAAATTTAAATAAATGAATATATTCAATGAAATAAAAGAAAAGATCCTTGAATAAATTTTCATTAATCAACATATTCGAAAATGTTGAATAAACAGAGATAAGATCCTGTTCATTTGAATTTTTTTATTTTGTATATAAAAAATAATTTAAAACGAGGTGAAGTGATACTCCAGAATAAGCGCAATTCTCTAAAAGCTTTTTACTTTTGATATAACCAAGATTTAAATTTATGATCTTAAATCGAAGTTTTTTAAGCGCAAATTCGATTGCACTTTAAATTTATTTAAAATATTATAATATGAAAAATATTTGATTTTAAAATTTACTTTTCATAACAAACAAAGTTGTGTTTTTTACCTAATTTCTTCCCAAAATGTGGCTTATTTCGTCCAAATCTCTATTTTATTTTTTTAATGTATAAATCGAGTTGATAATTTTTTTTAATTTTAGTTTATTAATGTTAACACTCAAGAAACGAAGATGACAGTCACATAAAAAGTACAATGGAATTACTGTAAATGCCAATGTTTTATGAGCAAATAATTATTTAAATTTCACTTAATAAAACCTATTGGCTGAGTATTTCGGAATACGAAATTAATTTTAGCATAAAATCGCTCAGAATAGGAATCACCGAAAGATGTAAAAATCAGATAAATTCATTGAAAAAGCCGATTCTCATGACAGAGAGTTGACATTAATATGATTGAAGCTCTGTAAATATTTACTTGTAAAATCTTTTACATTTATATGAAAAATTAAATTGTTTCTGTATAAACACTAAATATACGTAAATGTGCATTAAAGAAAAAGAGTTTAATTAGTTTTAATAAGAAAAAAGTATTTAAAACTCGAAAAATTAATAAATTCAAATAAAAATATTCCTGCTTTATATATGTAGATTACAAGTAGAGTACATATTATACTATAATTATATTATTATACTAAATTATATTAATTATATATATTATACTATTTTAAATACAAAAGACAATGCATATTGTAACGTACCGTCTAAAGACAGGGGTCAAAGAACGATTAGACGAAAGGAAAATTCAGACAACTTTTACTATTGAAATCAACTTATCTTTTTCATATGCACTACGCCTTCTTAATCACTCGATGAAGAATTAATCCTAACAGCACCTTATTACTTCACAATAAACTTGCATTTATGTATCATAGAAAAGAAGATCCTGGAAAATTTATTGCAATTTTAAGCCTTTAATTCATTTACTCGTTCTATTAATTATGCTAAAAATATTCATTCATAGAAAACCTACATTAACGATGGATGTCGACTGGAATGTAGGAAACGAGCCTTATTTCTACTGGGTAGACCCAGTGTCAACACTATACAGTATGCCAAACGCACCGCTTGTATATAAGCGAAACGGGTCGGCAGATGCCGAACGGCTATTGGGAAGTGACACAAAGCCGACAACATGAACTTGACGCCGTCGACTAGTGCCGGCAGTACGCGATCGTCTCCGCCGCAAACATCTCGGGACGCCCAATTTAAAATGAAATCATTAGACACCACTATGTCGAATTTAAAAATAATTTTGTTATATAAGAGCAGAAATAGTAGGATGATCATGGCTAAAATTATTTCGCCTCAGTTGCGAGGACAACGTCCAACACCAAACTCAACCATACAACCTCAGACTTTCTTTTATCTTCTTAATTGTTCAAAGGTTATAATATATCACATTGCCTCAACGAAATTTCAATAAAAAAGAAAGGGAAGTTTTACCGTCATTTAGATTCCGCATCGATTGGCCTGTTGGAGTTTACCGGCAAAGTCTCTGTATTTTTAGCGATTATCTTGCTGAGTATTGTAGCAAATACAATTTGAGGCCCGTGCCATCCGAAAAGATTGGTGAAAACTCAACAAAGGTGCAAGTGTCAATGACAAAATGGAAAAACTTTCTTTTTGTGATTTTGCGGATGTTGCCTCCGTCAGTTTGCAAAATCACTGGTATCATTAAAGCTATTACAACGGGTATATTTGTTTATGATCTTTAATGACTGACTAACTAACCAACTAACTAAATAACCAATTAACCATCTAACCAAATAAAATTGGTTTATCAATCTTTTGTCGAGCTACATTTCATTGACTAAAAATCTACTTTCACCAACTATAAAATTTTACGACTTTTAGTTATTTTTATAACCAAATCGCGCAATCACGAACACTATGTATAAAAAGAGATAGCCACAAAGAAGGAAAGCCAATTTTTTCCTGTTCTTGTCTAACGTTGGTCGGTGTCGAACGATTCAAGTCGTGGTAATAGTGTTCCTATTATAAATTATTATATTATATTATATTTTTATATTAAGCTATTATAAAGTCGTGCTTATTGCTTTTAAATTCGCCCTTCTTTTGTTATAATAATGCAACTTAATTTTTCTTTATCCTTTTATCCTGTTGCTTGTATTTTGCCCTACGATAATTCTAAAGCTGAAATAATCTTTGTTACAATATTATGATTTTAAATTGCGGTCTTGCAATTGGTCGCGAGATGTTTAAGGTTAGAGATAAGATATAAATATTGTAATATTGTAATAGATTGCAATTTAAATATTAAATCTGTTGAAAACAAACAAGTGCAAGCTCGAGTACACGAACGTATCAAGCAACGCTTTCAACATAAAGGCTTTTAGTTCAAACGCAAAATTGTTTAAACACTGTAATTTGAAAATTGAATTTTTAATTGTATTTGAGTGAGTTATAAAATCAACATTGATTGGGAGCTAGAATAGGCAAGACATTCATTCAAGTAAAAACACCAAACGTAGCACTTTTCTCCAAATAAAACTTGCTCAAAGCGTGTTAAAGTATAGTCAATCGAAAAAGTTTCACAACAGTGCACAAAATAATCGACTCCTCGGTTTTCATTTATTTTCAACACGTGCGAGCGAACGCTCACTGCGGAAACGACCCCTGAGGAAGAAAAGATGCCGCGATTAACTTATAGCCCGGGATACATCGGTTTGCGGCTTATTAATCAAGTCGAGTTCACGACACCCGTCGCCAAATTGAATCCTGAATTACCCCGAAATGTGGTCGTTCGACGCAAACCGATTAAGTTCGCTACGCCTAAACTCGCCGGACTCGACGGCAGGTTAGAGCTGATCGCGCGGATAGTGACCAAATTGATTAAATTCGAGCGAATTGAAGAGAAGTATCATAGAGCGCAAGAAGTTCAGGGTTACGTAGAACGGGTTAGTTTTAATGCCGATCTCTTTTATGATCAAAGTTTATCTTTCTGCTTTCTTTTTCAGTTAATTGTGGAAGCAATGAGATACGGTGACTGTCATCGACCAACGATGGAATTGGCTGATTTTTGGCTTAAAGTAAGCAAAAAATAATTCACTGCTAAGCATTCGATTCACTATTTAAATTCAACATCTTATCGTAGGAGAAGCAATTAATCCATAAGCTGTTCAAGGTTTTAGTGCCTCGTTATTTAAATTACTCAGAATCTTTCACTACACTTCATCGCTTATCTCCAGATTACAGTTTGTTCTTTGAAAAACAGAAAGGCGGTTATTATCGACACCCGCAAGAAATTGGTGTATTAGAACTCAAAGGTAATTAAACTTTTTCTCGCTTTTGAAATGTTATTCTTCGATTCTTTTTTAGGCAATCCTTTGCCACCGATCCAAAAAGAACCGACAAAGAGTAACTATTGGTTAACTAACGTTCTTCTCTCGAGCGCAAAAGAGGAATACGAGAAAAATAAAAATACAGAGCAAAAAGTTACACCGCGACGAGATGTTTATATTTCAAAAACTGTGAAATGAGGTAATAGCTGAGAAATAAATTAAAAGCTCGAATTTAAATAAGAGTAAAATTTAAACATGTTTATGGATAATAAATAGAAATTTATAAATGTAGATTGTTCTTAAAACGCAATAATCATTTTTCAGCGATTGTAAATAGATCTACACCAACTTTTTTTTGTACACAACGTATATACATAGAAAATAAGGTAAATTACACTTTTCTTTGTCGTGATCGTAGTCCAAAATAGATTTTAAATTATTTAAATTGATTAACCAATTTTGCTGTCTTGTAATCGGAACGTAACTGTACAAAACTCATTAGCACAGATCGATCCAAACCCGCCTAGAAAAAGAAATTTAAAAAGAGATTTGCGTAAATGATCGCTTACCAATTGATCTCCATTGCACACTTGTTTCAAATTTTCTGGTGCCACCACTAACAGATTGCAAAGCGAGTGCAAAGTGTCGAACAAGTGGCTCAATAAAGGCACTCTGAATTCCGCCGCACATCTTCTGTATTCGTTTACGTCGCAAATGGCAACCATAGCACCTGAAATAGCAATATTAATTGTCGTGTAATGTGAAGTGAAAATACCGACCGACAGAGCTGAACTGAAATTGCAACAAATGCTCGTAAACAACGCGATGAAATCGTATTCCTAACTCAGTGAGGTATGCTTCCACATTTTTTCCATCCAAAGAATCTTTCGCCTTTTCAACGCATTGACTTAGAAAACGCACGACTTTGGCACATCCCTGAAAATGGAAAGAGCAAAGTTAAAACCTTAAACTTTTCTTCAACTCTAGTTTGCCTGAGTTTGAATCATTTCGGCGTCATCTGTTTCTGGTTTAAAATCCGTCTTTTTCTGTTCACTTTGTAACAAGAACTTAATCCAGCCGATAATGGCCATCATTGTGCGTTCTAATCCATTGTTAACCTTCAATTCTAATTGCTCTAAAATTTCTCTCTTTTTCTTTAAGCATTCACCGTGTTTCGGCGTTGAAATCACAAGGGGTATAATGGAATCAACGAATTGTTTTTCAAGTAAATGGCATATTGCATTGCATTGTCGGACGACATCAAAAAAATATGTTTCCGGTGGACTTTTCGGCTCTGATGGAGGAATGCTCATAAGGCCAAGTTCCAATGCGTAATCGATATGTTCAATGCATAAATAATGCAATTGGATATCTAATATTAAAAGCGCGTTGTTTGGTAAGTCCAACTGTTTGGACAACGTGTGACACCGTTGAGAGGCCAGTTTAGTTTCTTGCAATATATTGATCGCAACTTCTTCAGACAAGAATGTTTCCCCTCCAGTGTGATCAATAGTGGGTGTCACAATGTTAATGTTTGCTAGGGTACCTATGTTTATATTTGCTCTTCCGATCTTTGCCTGAAGATCTCTTTTCAATTCTTGTATACTTCCGGAAGGAATCGGTTTCTTTTGATGACTTTTCGAATCATAAAATCTTTGTAAAATTGAAGAACACTTTTCTTTTAGGGATCTTATCTCTATATCGATGTAACTTTCGAGGTACTTAGTAAATATTCCACGCGTAAGTTTATTCAAAAACGTTATATCGCTGCCCAGTAACTTGCTACTTGCGAGTTGATTCGACAATTTTACAGTTTTTGAATATAATTCAAACAATTCCGTAAGATATTTCTCGGAATCACATCGATCACTATTTAATTGGTTTTGAATATATTCCTGTAATTTACCATGATAAATATTCAACACAAATTTGGACATCACTTGTTCCGGATTACTAAACACCTCCTTGACGATTACTTGACTCTTTTCACAAAGCGGTACAATTTCATTGAAAATATTCCATCCCAGAAAAATTCCCATTTGACTTTGCTCGATGAAAGCATCTATACATTGTGAATAACCTTTGAAATGTGATAATATTCCAGCGATTTCTTTCATTCTAATTTTATCCTCATTTTTCTGAGCATTTACGAACTCTTCGATTAACTCTCTTTCGATTTGATCGTATTTAAGAGCGATCTTTTTCCTCGCTGTGTCAAACTTTCCTCCGCTCGGCAACTCTTGCGATATCAAATGCAACTTCTGTATAACATCGGCTTCCTCGTATAATTGCGGAGGATCTGTCATAAGTGGCGAATCGATTGGACCTGGTTTAAGAAACTCTGCGAACTGTTTCATGAGTTTTTGCGCCTCAACCGCTCGCGAACGGGGCGTATTCACTCCTTCCAATTGATCGCCCAAATAAACCACTTTCGCCGCAACAGTGTCTAGTCTTTCGTCTAACTCTTGAAAACTAGCGAACGAATCTTTACACTTTTCCTGCAACTCGGCGATCTTAATCCAATGACGTTTTTCGACTTCTTTGCAAACCATTTCGAGTCGTTCGCATTTCTTTTGATGCGTGTCGTAAATGAGTTTCAAATCGCGAATTCCGCCTTCGAACGCGTCGAATAACAATTGCGAATCGAATGAATCGACGTCGAATTTGCCTGCGGTCGCTCTCCACGCGAAGCGTTCGATGAATTCGTCGGCGTCGAACGGATCCTAAGGGAAAGAACACGCGCACGTTTTACACGCGAACCGTGTTTAGGCGAAAGCGATGCTCACCTGTTCCAACTCGAGTAGGAAATTGCTCATTTTTTAATTTGCTTTTTTCGATTCAATTCGCGAAAAAATGTGAATTCAGAAAATTCGATGTTTTCATCTTTTTTTCAGCAATTTGGAAAACACCTTTTCGCAGCTTCGAAGGGACCGCACGAGAATTGCGCCGTTCGCAGTTTACCTCAAGCATCAAACTTACAAAATTTCATTTTTAATTTTTATAAATTTTTTGATTATCGCTGTTTTTTAATTTTAAATTCAACATTAATAGTAAAATAATGAAATACAAATTCTTACGTACAATGAAAGTATTCAAGTTTTGATCTGCATCTTCTTTATAGTGGAACTGTTCACCTGTGCCTAAAACCGATCTAATCACTGTTCACAATCGTTTTGTATAATCTTCATGTCCGTCGCTTGTTTATATCAATTGTAAGTGATTTCTTCATCACAAGTCAAACGCAAGACAAGTGCGAAAACTAACATTTGTAGTTTTAGTAAAATCATTGTTATTTACCTCTCGCTAAAGTTTAAAATAAAATAAAATTCTTATTTTTAATTAAAATTCAAATTTAAATCGTATAAACAGTTCGAAGTAAAATTAACTATTCATCACTAGACAAATGCAGTAGAATGCAAAAAATGTGGAATTTAATGCTTGCATTTGTTTTTCGTATCGACAGTTCATTCAAAAACTTTTATATAAATAATTTGATGCTCTAATTACACGATTTTTTTCAAAAAAGTATTTGAAAAAGTAAAAAAGTTGAATTGGTGCACGAAAGCTTATTTTGCTTTGATTTGGTGCACACATTTCGATTTCATTGTTTCAAATCATTTGCTTTAGAATGAATTTTAATTTATTTCAGCAACAAACAATTTTGAAATATCTACAGCGAGGTACAAAAGTCGATGTCTAATTGTTCCTAAAGTGCAATGATAGAAAACGATTAAATATTGTTTAAATAGAAAATAGAAATAATTATTCTCAATTAATAAGTGAACTTGAGTTTTTTAAAATTATTTCAAAACATTTTTCAATCGAATTTTTATTTTCAACACGTTTTGGTTGTCTTCTTCGCTCGTATGCATGCATCAATTTAGTTCGTGTTTGTTTGACATTGTAAAAACAAGTATTCGCATTCAATGCGAAAATAAATTCAATAAAATGAAAGTTTGTGTACAGTAACGTTCAGAGTGTTTTACTTTATTAGTCGCAATAATATCGTTGTGAAAGCTACAAATTGTAGCAAAATATTTCGATACGAGCTGTAATGGGAAGCGATTTGTGGATACTAATGAAGCTGAACATTGAAAACATGAAAATTTGTGATTTCACGACGCAGCAAAGAAGTGTCTGTGTTTGATTAGCGAAAGGGGCGTAAACTGATTGGTTCTCACTAGCCGATTAAAAGCGATTTTCTTTCATTCGATTTCATTTCGCCGACAGCGCAGTGATCAATAACGTGAATGTAAAATGGTTTCATGTAAATTACTCGTCTTTGTCGCATTAATTAACCGTAAGCTTCTTTTCAAACAAAATAATGAGAACATTTTCTTAAATATTTTCTTCTCAAGTGATCTCCGTCAATGGACAGCTCGAAAGTTTAATTGGCGGTATACAATGTTTGGGCTCACTGTCCGATTTCGAGGAATGCGGTCGAAAATTTGGCAATTACGACAATTGCTGCGCGTTTGGCTTTTTAACTCGTTGCGTGCGAAAAATCGCCGACGACAATTGTGGGGGTATTAGTGGTGATGCGATCAGCGCTTCAACGGACATCGCGAAGACTTTAGCGAAACAAGAATGTCACGGTCAAGATGAAAATAGCGTTGTGTGTTACTTTTGGTACGCTACAGAATACAATCCGCTGGTTGGAATCGCAGTTCTAATCGGCGCTCTTCTCACCTTAATTACTTGTTGTTGCGTTTGTTGCTGCCGTTGTTGTCGAAGAAATAAAGCGCCGCAAGTTCCATATTACACTCTTCAAACCACTAACCCTCCTCAAAATGATCCACGATATGGACACATTTAATTCTAAATGCAAAGCTCAAAGCTGTAATAATTAGTCATTGAAACAATGATCGAAATAAATTTTTGTTCAAGTTTTTGAAGTTTCTCACACGAAATGTGCATTTTGAAGCATTTTAAGCGACCACATTTCTCTTCATCTGGATTACAATTGTGCAGCTTTTTTAATTTTGAATGAAAGCTTTCTAAATGATGGAAATGCGAATTCAAGTGTTTAAAAATTTTTTGAAGTGCTTAAAAGTAATTAGCAAACTGACAGCTTAAAGTCGTTTAAGATGTAGACTACTTAAAACTTCATAATCAATAATTTTACTGTAAAAGATTCAACATTGTTTTGTGAATAAATTATCATTAAGAAGCTTTTTTATTATGTTTTCCTATTATTTCATAAAATTTGTGTGTAAACTCTTAAAACTTCTTTGTATTAAAAAAAAATTATCATCGATTCAAAGTTTTTATTACATTCAATTGACGCCCGTGAAATAAAAAGATTGAAAAGTTGACTAACTAATATCAATGATGATGAAGTCATTGGTTTGCAAATTTATTAGCTTACAGCTATTTTCTACAAGTAAGATAAGATAGCATCTGAAAATAAGCCATACACTTGACTCTCAAACCACACTCTTTAAGTCGCTTGGTAGATGTTTAAATTAGGAGTAAATTTCAAAACGCATTAAATTTAAGCTTGATCAGCAAAATAAGAAAATCGAATGTTTTATTAAGCGAAAAAACGAAACTATAATCAGTGAGTTAAAAAATGATAAGCTATAATGCTGACTTCTTTTTCGATTAAGCAATTCTTCCTGCTAACAAGAAAAGTATTTACCTTCCTCATTTGCTTTTACGTGAATTTTTCGCATTCATAATGAAATTATTCTCGATGTGAAATAATGGGCATAAAATTTTAACACAATTTAAAATTTTATGCACAAACTTTTTTTTCTACTCATCAATTTTCACGCTTAATAGAAATTTAAATCTTGAAGCATTGCTCGTAATAAGTTTTATGTTCTTCATTTACTCTCATTTTTTACTTGAAATGATTTTGAAGCTCTAACAGCTCTGAATTAATCAATTTTTAAAAAACCGTAAATTTTTCACCTAAGAATTAAAGAACACAAATAAATTAATTCTTATTTTTTTAAATAATCAAATTTATAAGATTTACATCTGCTACGAATCAACACTGATTTAATTTTAAATGTAATTTTACACCGTAAATTTACTCGATCTGTATGAATTGAGAAAATGAATATGATTTCAATCATGTTCATAAATGTAATAACTTTTTTTGTTTGCATTGTACACTTTGTTTAATAAATTTTATAATTGTTTTGAATATTTGTATGCATCATTTAAATATTCTCAACACTCTCTCCATGTATGCGCTTAATCATTTTGATTCTATTCTGCTTTGTATTCTTTGCTTTATGAAACAAATGCACAACTAACATGACTATAAGTTTCATAACGAAATAAATATTCTTTACGTTTCATTTAACTTTTTTTGTCCATAGTAGTACCTTCCTCTAATTATATTTGAACAAGCATCCATCTCATGCATATCGCATGACTTAGTTTTTCATAAAAAACTTTGACGTGACAATTTACAAGTTATATTTACATAATTGCACATGGCTTAAACTTTCGCGAATGTTCACGTCTGCGGAGTCTCGCATTTTGTTCTTGAAGTTCAAGAATACGCTTCTCATATAATTCGTTTCGCTTTTCACTTTCGACTAATTGTCTCTGAACAATGTTCAGTGCTTCTTCTGCTTTTCTGATCTTCTCCATAAGTTGTTCTACATTGTCATTGGTTACAGGAGGAAATGAACGACATCTTATAACTGTTCGTTCTTCAACACACTCTTTGGCTTCTTCAATCACCCAATTCGGAACCTATCAAGAAATTAATAATTTTCGATCAAAAAATAAAAACTAAAAACTCGCAACCTCTGAAGTTAGACTTTCAGAGAGATCAAATCTCGAAGTGTTTTCTTCAGTGACTTTAGAGAGAATTGAAATGCTTCTCGATGGTCTGCGTCGATATGGTTTTTGCTTTTCTGGCGTGGACGGAATCGTTGTATCAATTATGATAAATATTCTGTCATCTGTGAAGCAATGAATCGAAGCTAAAGAAGCTGTTTCTCCGAATTGAAGATGAACTTGCGACGAATACAACGAAACAATCGGCTGCGGGTTAAGAATGAGGTCTCGTTTGTAATTTTTCTTCGGTGAGTTTAACAAATTCAATTCCTTTGCGCTGTTTACGACTACGCGTGGATCTCGAATCTGCAAAACCGGATGGTCGGGTCCAATCTTCTCGACTATTTGCATCAGTGAAAAATTACTTTCTCCTGAGTATGGGTAAATATTGAATCAGTTTGTACCATAGCAAGAAGAGTAAAAGAGATTCACGCACTCACCTACTTTAATCACTTCAGAGCTATCGAGTGACAATTCGAAATGACTTTCTTCAAAAGTTGTTTGACAAATTTCTTTATTCGATTCAGAAGAGGCATTCATGTAACGTCCACCCCAAAAATAAAGTTCATTCTCCGAGGTCGCCGCCAGAGTAAATGTTGATCCACACTCGACTTTCTATTAAGCTTTGTATAACCGTAAGGTACCGATGAATGCTCAATCACCGTACCTTAATCATCCGATCATTCAAATGAGTGACCGCTTTCGGATAAAGTACGCTCTTCACATGCCCACGACCTAATTGACCATCTTCGTTGCTTCCTAAAACAATTACTTTTCCTGATTCAAGTAAAATTGCAGAATTGTCAATCGATAAAGAGACAAAAGCAACCGCTTCTTTCAACCATTTGAGTTTAACAGGAACATTCTGCTTCTCTACTAAGCGCTTATTGAATGATATTAATTTAAAATTTTCATTCAAGCCAAGTTTATTGAATTTATTTAATCCGCATACCCACAAGCAGCCGTCAGAATCGATGAACATCGATGAATTTGGACCACAAAACACTCGTTTTATGCAAACAAAACTTGAAAAGTCTATGATCGTCGGTGTCTTGATGTATGAGCCCTCTTTTGCATCGATTCCCAGTTGGCCATCAACATTACAACCCCATCCATAGACATATCCTATTTTTGTCACTGCCATAACGTGATGAGGACCACAATCAATATCAACGATATCGACGTTAATTAGCGTATCGATTAATTTAGGAACACTACAAGTGTTAGAATCACTATGTCCTAAGCAATATGAATTGCCATCTCCGCAGCTCATTATTAATCCTTTTGAGTTCAAGAAAATGCTAAAACCTTCGCCTGCGCGGACTTTGATCACATTTTTGCCTCTAATCGAGTCTATGCAAATCGGCTCTGGCTGCCATTCAATTGTACTATTGCCTACACCAAGTTGTCCTTTCGATGAATTACCCCACGAATAAACGAGCAAATCTTCTGTTACCAATAAATAATGATTCGAACTCTTTGAGAACTAAAAAAAGATTTTTAATTGAATTGAAGCATTACCCGTGCCTACTTACATCCAACACACGGTCTCGGCGTGGGAAAGCAAAACGCTTTAAATACACGTGAGACTCATTTATTTTCACTTCATATACTAGCGAATGTGGAGTTTGCTTTTGCCTATTAAAAAAAAATTTTTGCTTTCATTGCTAAACTCAAGTTTCATACTTTTGGATTCCTGAAGCCAAAACATCTTCTGTAGTGTAATCAGCTGATAAGTAATCCTGTACCGAGTCATTAAAATTGAACCATTTATTCAATAGCTCGCTAACATCGTCAAGCACTTCATACGCGTGTGGTCTCAATTCTGGATTCGTTTGCAATAGATCTTTGATAAGTTGCTTGAGAGCGTTCGAATAAATCCTTTTTACAGGTGCAAATTGACCCTAAATATTCAAATAGATGATGAAAATTTTAAATGCAAAACAAAGAAGGCACCTTGACGATTTTGTTGATCAACGCCGGTAGATTGGTGCTGTCAAAAGTTCGCTGTAAACATGCCATTTCGTGAAGAATGCAACCGAGCGCCCATATATCACTCTTCTGGTTGTACGGCTTGCCTTCACACTAACGATACTTAGTAAATCCCCTGTAAAGTAAATCATTTACGTACCATTTCAGGGCTGATGTAATAAGGAGTACCGACCATACTGCTTGCTCCCACTTTGTGCGTGTTGAGCATCTTTGAAATTCCGAAATCTCCGACTTTCACAACCATGTCTTTGGTGAGGAAAATATTCGATGTCTTCAGGTCTCGATGAAGAATCTTTTTCGAGTGCAAATATTCAATCGCGGACACTATTTGGTAAAAAAATTCTAGAATATCACTTTCTCGCATCGGTTCGGTCAATTTTTGCAAGAAAGTGTCGAGGGTTCCATTTTCACAGTACTCCATTTCGATGAGCAGCTTTCCGTCGCATTCGTAACTGTCAAAGTAGGTGACAATATTCGGATGGTTGAGCATAGATAGCACTTGAATTTCGTTTATCGCCGAACTTCTCTCGACCGCGGTCAGATCGTGCATATCGACTTCTTTGATCACCACCAGTGTATCGGTGTCCAATTTGCGATACAGAACTGCGGTGCCGAAAGCGCCTTTGCCGACCACACGAATTTTCTCGTAATTGTGCCATGGTACTTGCTTAAGCAATTTTTTCATTTGAGTGCTATTGTACTCCGCGAATCGACCGCTTTTCGATTTACTCGTTTCCATAAAAAGAGAAAGTAGGAGAAAACAATTGAGTTCAAAAGCGATCGCAGCAAAATGCGATACACAATATGATTTTCTCGCTTTTTTATCGTTTATTTGAAAAAATACACAATTTCGATGATAAGCTTCGTTTCAACGCTGCAGTGGTGGCACTAATCTCTATTTTTTCGCTCTCTCTTTAAGAGGAAATCTGCTTTGTTTTCAATGAATTCAATCTGACGAAGTGACATGTTTCAACAGAAGACGTTAATAAAAAATTCACTCACTTTCAAAATATGTGACAACATTTTCGTATCTCCTTTTAGTGCATCTTTATTTATGCAAGTGTATTTGTCACGAGCATGATGGAGGTAATTTTCAATAGACAAAACGAATTCTATCTAAAGAGCGTTCAAAAAGTGATACATTTTATTATAATGGATAACAAAAAGAAGACAATGTGATTAAAAGAAATTTTTCTTTCATTAAAACGTTTCTTCGATACTGTTGTAGAGATATGAGGTAAGCAGCTAATACAAAATTTTTTATTCAATTAAAAAAGATTAACTTGCGCTTTATTTTTAACAAATGTTAATTAAAATTTGCATAATTTCTTTTTTTGTTTTTGTAATTACTTTATAGGCGAAATAACATGTGATAGACTTTAACCTGTAACTCATGAAAGCCACTTTCAAAAAGATTATGACCATTGAAATTGTGTTACATATGATAAGATGTTTCGATTGGCGTAGGTTTGATTGAAACACAAACGGCCCACGCATCATAGGAAAATGGGCAACTAACATTTTCATTTCAAATATCTTTGATTGTAGGTTTTTTCTAAAAGAATTGAGAATACTTGATTCGAACCACAAACTTTTTAAGTTTAGGTCGCAAAACAAAAATTGGGCTTTAAGGTGCTTGAAGT